>VCRD01001256.1:25781-153341 GCA_006783055.1 Trinorchestia longiramus
TTCATGATATGCCTAGTGCTTCAAGTTTCTCTTCTTTTCCAAAAGTTTCAACATGAATGCTTGAGGCATATTCATTTTTATCTAAACCTATCAGATACACAAGAATGTTTAGCCTACAAATATACATATATTCATGTATTTTTTTTTCATTCTATAATTTGTGAGTCATGTTGACAGTGATTATGCACTTGCAATTGGCACCTGATGAAGAAACTTTAAGAAAGTTTTCAGTTGTGCACATGATAGCAATGTAGTAAAGGAAGGCATGCAATAACAGTGCATCTTGATTCAAGTTTGTGGCTTTGATGCCTGGCAATGGTAAAACTTTTTCTCATATGCCAAGGTTGTAGATGTATGAGGTTGATGGTTCTAATAAAATAAAACAATATGACTTTCTCTATTAGAGATCTGAACAGCCTCTTTTTTTTCTTAACACATACTTTTGAAGTGGAAAAAATCACAGTATTTATTATTATATATGTTAAATTATTAAGACTTCAAGGTAATCCTGATACATCCCATATGTCAGTTTACACCTTGATTGCAAAATTCTCTGCTAGTTGTAAAATTTATGCTCAATTATCATCTCAATGTGTTCCATAAAGCCTTATTTTCCCCTCTACTTGAGCAGACCTGTGGATGTTGGTATACCTGGAGAGAATAATGCCCTCAACCAAATCCCACCACCTGGAAGCCGTGAGTTTTACTCTAAAACTTAGTCAAGTTGTGTAAATGTTGCTTCTCTTTTGTTGCTATTGCTTCTAATATTAACCATTGGACTGTGAGCTTTGGCCTGATCTGGTGAAGAGTTGCCTTTATTTGTAGGCAACTTTAGAACCTACTTACCGTTTAAAAAATATTTGCTATCTTTGTTGGACTTTATGATAAACCAGGGCCAGTAAAGCAGCAAGATACAGCTTCGACTTATCTATGTTGCTAGTATTTGTAGTTGAGGAGTGAGATGCTGTTATGGATAATTACAGAAATTTGAATTACATACTTGCTAGTAAACAAAGAGGTATAACAAAGAATGAACTATTGTTAACCAATACATATTGACTAATATCTAATTAGTCAATGTTTTCGTTTTTATAAAAATTTATTGTTATTTGATTATCTTATTCATAGAAATGAACATTTGTCTGTGCTGTTCCATAATTCCTAGCAGATGTCTTACAAAGTTCTCACAAGTGGTATGTTGCTGTAGTTCCAAGCTAGTGCTTAAGTGCTGTGTAGCATTCCACGTCTGTATTGTAAATGCCCTTGAAATTCATGGTATAGGTTAGTTATTCTTCGGATTTGTATTGTCTTACATAACCTGATGTTCAATTCCTGGTTCATTTTACCTACATCTTCACAGTATCATTAAACTTCAATCATTTTTCAATGAATTTTCCCTTGCATCCCTATTGTTTATGTCAACTTGTTTGTACCTTAATGTCAGCTTTTCCTATTATGGTTGTTGTTTAAATGAATATCTCATTTCATGGTTGTGGAACCAAATTAATATTACATATTATGGTTATGAATTGAAATAAATATTTCATTTTATGGTTATCAAATCAAATGAATATTTCATTATTTAGTTGTTGAATCAAATGAATATCTTAGTTTATACTTATGAAATGAAATGAATATTTTACTCTATGTTCGCGGCGTCAAACTATTTTTTGTGTATTAGTGTGTACCTTCTGTGGACAGGGAGTGGGCGAGCGGAGGCTGTGGTAGCAGCCATGAAACACGCCTGGTCTGGGTACAGGCAGTTTGCTTGGGGTCACGACCATCTCCGTCCCATCTCCAGGCAGTCCCACGACTGGCTCAGGCTCGGCCTCACTCTTATTGATGCCCTCGACACCCTCTGGATCATGGGGCTCAAGAAGGGTGAGCTTTTTCCTCTTGCCGATGATGGAAAATGTTTCTAAGGTTCGAAATCAGTGAGCCTTTCTCAAGTTGTGATAATGGTGGAAAATGATCTCACGGTTCAAAATGGGTGTTTTTTCTTTTTTGTGGATGATGGATATTGTTTCTGGGGCTCAGAAAGAGCAATATTTTTCTCTGCTATGAATAGTAGAAAATGATTGTGGGGCTCGAAATTTATGCAGTTTTCTCAAGTTCTGAGAATGGTGAAAATGATATCAGGGCTCAAAAAGGGTGAGTTTTTAATTTGGTCTTGCTTCCTAAGATCTTGACTAATAAAATTTGTATTCATCTCGCTAGGAATGCAGCGTATTTCGAATACGCTACGGGTTATTCATTTATGTTCGTTTATTAACACATTTTAATTGAGGAAAAAAGCCAAGAATGTAGCATAGAACAGGGCCTGTGTGCATTCCTTGCATGGCTACATTCCTTATACACGATGACGCAAAAAAGTTCGAGTTTCATTATTATGTATTGGTATCTGAGTAGAATATCAATTACATGCATAAGGCAGATGTTTTTATCAATCTATCAATCATTTATTGTGTGTATGCAGTTGGTATTCTAGATATCAATGGATAATAATAAAATTTTGATTAACTTTTTTGGAGCCACCTTATTTGGGAAGAGAGTTCAAGTCTAACTTATATGCAGTATTTTACATTTTTCACGTGCATTTCCCTACTTTTGCTTTCACCTTCATTTCCTGTTTCATGTGTGTATGTTTTTCCTCTGTGTAGTTTTGGTGCTTTTTCCTTGTCTGTATATTTTTAGTGCTTGTATCTTCAATATGAAACATTTCATTTTTGGTTTCTTTGGTTCACAGTCTCCTGATATATACATTACAGAGTTCAAAGACGGCCGTGACTGGGTTGCGAGTCAGCTGGACTTTGACATCAACCAGAACGTGAACCTCTTTGAGACCACCATCCGTGTGTTAGGCGGCCTCCTCTCTTCCTACCACCTCACACACGACCAAGTCTTCCTCGACAAGGCCGTCTGTATCACAGATTATCTTTAACAGATGAACAGTCTAAAACAGTGAACTTGTTTGTGTTAGATAATCCTCGACAGTTTTCATGGTAGCGTTTTTTGTGTTACAGATTGTATATAGCAGATGTCATGATGTAATTTTTTGTGTTAGGTAGTCTTGACAGTCTTCATAACATAGCTGTTAGTATTATAGATTGTCTCTCACTGTCTTCATAGTAGAACTTTTTGTGCTAGACAATTCTGGGCAATAAAATAACAATAGAGTTGTTTGTGCTCAAATTTTTTTAACAATCTTCAAAAACTAAATTTTTTTTGTTTCAGTCACTCACACACTTCCTATATTGTCTCTGTTGTAGTTTATTTGGTTTTATTTTCATAAAATTCTGATTAGATTTTAATGCATTAGGCCCCACTGTCCTAATTTTAGGACAGACTATAAAGGTTAAATTAGCTTAACGCTGAAGTTATTTCTCCACCGACCTAAACATTGCGTAAATTTCCCCTTATATCTACACCTTTTTTATGCCCAACTTTAGAACGAACCATTTAGAATATAGGGCTAAAGTGAATGATTTCATATGGACTTGATCTTCTATACATAGTATGATGGGCGCTAGTGGGTCAACCGTGCGTATCATTTCATCCTTCAAATGTAAGTTCCTTGTACTGTGGAAGCTCAGTTACTCAAAGCTCGATTTTTTTACTACAGTATTTTCTTATATTCTGATGTCACTCTTCGTGCATGTTAATAGTGATTTAGCTCGTCTAGAGAATAAATAATAGAATAAGGCAATAGGAATGAGCCGTTTGGCCCATTCTTGGTCGATACTCAAGTCCCATGCCGTCATAGGCTCGTAAATATTGAAAAAATACTGTACTGGAGTATGAAAAAACAGAGCTTCCGATCGTATCATTCACCTTCGAATTACCTCTATACTAAATCGGTTGCCTTAACTGAATTGTGAGACCTTCTGTGCAATATAATCTGAGCTACTGAAGCGCTAACAAACTTAAACTACTACTACCTAAAATTTTTGACAGTGCGACTTGGGTAGCCTCCTAAGACTGGACCAAACGACTCCTTCCTGTTACCAGATACTATTATTTTCTACTTGTCAGAGCTGATACTAATAAGCTGCACTTCGTTCAGATCGACATCGCAGACAGGCTGCTGGCAGGCTTCAACAGCGAGAGCGGAGTGCCGTACAGTGACGTGAACCTGGCCACAAGGAAGGCTTCCAAGCCTAAGTGGGGCCCTGACTCCTCCACGTCTGAGGTCACTACCATACAGCTCGAGTTCAGAGACCTCTCCACCATCACCGGCAACCCTGCCTACGCGGTCTGTGCTCCACCAAACTGGCTCTCTCTCTTGTTACTCATCTTCTTCTTTGTGATGTCTCAGGCAAACATAAAGTCTCATTTTTCCTACACACTTTCTTGTTGCTGATCGTCCTCTTTGTGATGTGTCACAGGCAAATATAGTCGCATTTCTCGTACACGATTTCTTGTTATTTATTCTCTTTATCTTTGTGATACGTCTCGAGCAAATATAGTCTTGTTTCTTCTACATTTCTCCTAAGGAATTAATCCTCTACGTCTTAGTCTCTGTCATTGTGGGGTGTTATTTCTCCTGTCACATTTACAAACTGTTTTTTTTACTTATCCTCTCCATAATCGTTATGTCTCTAGCACATTGAAGGGTGATTTACTGGCAGTTACTAGAGTAGAGGCAATGAGTAGTAAGGTACCCATGGTACATTACTGAGGGCTATTTCTGTGGCAAAGGCCAAGTGTTATTGCGTTTATTGAACATTTTAAAACAAGTAACAGATGTAAGGGGAATAATATAGATGTAACTTCTGTATTATTTTTTCTAGACAAATGAAACACGTGTCTTTGGTGAGGTAAATGAATGTATTAACAATATAAATGGTCGCATCTCAGTCTCAGTGTTTGTTCATGTCAGTGTACCATGAGAACACAAAGTTGGTAGCAATAAACCTAACTGTTTGGCGGAGGTTGTTGAGGGTGTAGTTTGTAGACGTCATCTTGTCTTAGATCATAAGTCCCATTTTTGCCTTGGATCATAAGCCTCATCTTGTCTTGGATCATAAGCCTCATCTTGTCTTGGATCATAAGCCTCATCTTGTCTTGGATCATAAGCCTCATCTTGTCTTGGATCATAAGCCTCATCTTGTCTTGGATCATAAGCCTCATCTTGTCTTGGATCATAAGCCTCATCTTGTCTTGGATCATAAGCCTCATCTTGCTTTTCTCCCTTTCACGTCTGTGATGGCTCTCGACCGTTCTTTAGACAAAGCTTGCCATTGTTCTTGATATGTATGGTTCCACCTTTCAAATAATTATTAGCTTAATATGCCGCCGTAGAGGTACTTGTTGAGTGGTCACTGGTAAAACACTAACCTGATTTTATTTTCTGAGTTGAATTTCTGGTTTTATACTGTAGTTAAATGATGTGATTGATGGTTTACAACTGTCGACTACAATACCCTTATACCATGTGCGTTAGAGCCCTGGAATTTTAGCTGAACTTTAAAAATTAAGTGCTGTGCAACGTTGAAGGGCTATTGCAATTCTTCAGTGTTTAATTATCGTAAATCTTTTACAAGTTCTAGGGGGCTCTATATTATTTCAAAGAAACCTCGCACCATACCTGCACTTTCATATACAGGCCCTCGCTGACACCGTCATTTGAATTAGATGACATAAGAATACCAGATGCAGCAGTAGTGATGAGTATCACATTTGTTACTTTTATCTAGCCACCTTCCAGATGCTCATGTCTAATAACCTACTGGTGCGAGCATGGTGCAGTAATAAATTACTGCAGGTCATCGTAATGACTTACGGCAAGTCACGTAATAATCTACTGGTGCGAGCATGCTGCGGTAATAAATTACTGCAGGTCATCGTAATGACTTATGGCAAGTCACGTAATAACCTACTGGTGCTTTGCAGGCTGCCGTGAACAGAGTCTCCAAGCATGTGCACGGCTTGGTCAAACACGACGGTCTAGTGCCCATATTCATCAACGCAGCTAGCGGAGACTGGCGGCCGCACTCTACCATCACTCTGGGCGCCCGCGGCGACACGTACTACGAGTACCTCCTGAAGCAGTGGCTGCAGGGGGGCAAGAAGGAGACCTGGTCAGTCCGCTGGTGGTCTAAGGCATGGTTTCCCTTACTTCATCCATCTACAAACCCACTATAGATGTGTGAGGGGTCGTTGAACATTCGAAACACGATCTGAATCCGCAAAAACAGAGGCTGCTGTTGCTCTCATCATAACTCAGTTTTAAGTACCAGGAACATCTCACGACCCACTTAGGATGTACGCACGCGCCCCTGGGGGCTCATGCACCCTTTTTAGGGAACTCCTGGACTTGAAGATGTACTGGTAGATGCCTACTCTGCACTTTATCTCGTTTCTGCTACGCTTGAGGAAATGGATCTCAAATTTTAGCTTCAGGTTTTAATATAAAAATCAACTGTGTGGCTATTCTTCAGCTCCTGCACAAGTGCTAGTGAGGAGCTGGGTGAGAAATAAATACAATTAGAGTTGAATTCTTAACTGATTTGTAAAGAGGAGGAAGTCGGGTAGTGTTTTCCCTTGTCCGTGTACATATTACCTTCTCTAAGTGATTGAGGTGCCTGTGTGGAATTGATGCCTTAATTTTAGACGGCATGAGACTTGAGTAGCAACTCAAGAATGGACTACGCGGCTCCTTTGTGTTGCCTGATTCAGTTCTGTACACACATTATGAGAAGTAATGGGTAGCGAAACTATTGTTGTACCAGTGTACGTATTTTATGAGTCCATTTTATATCAAAAGGTGACTTGTTATAGGACAAAGCTGTCCAACCAACACAGTATTGCTTTTATTCACTCCCAAGATTGTTTCGTTGTAGTGTTCTTAACTTTGTAAGGAATTCTACCGGTGTTACTTTTTCCTCGAATTTGTTACTTTCGTACTGAAAGCAGGCATAGCAAAAATAATTCATGCTTCATATAATTCTACTTACAGTTTAGGTAACATGACGAAGTGTTCATATTTGAACTTTCTTTGAATGTCATTAAAATCTCTCGCTCAATTTTTCGTAAAATTTTGCTTGGTGTTCCTCTAATTTTACTTAAATTACAAAATTTAAAAAAATCTTAGATACCAACTATGTGCTTAATTTTAAACCCTCACCCCCGCGTGTGCCAGGATGCTTGAAGACTACGTGGAAGCCATCAACGGCATGCAGCGGCATCTAGCACAGCGCACCAAGCCCAACAACTTGCTCTTCTTTGGAGAGCTCCACGGCTCTGCCAAGTGGGTGATCATTGACACGCGAGTTAACACTACCGCGATGTGTACTATGTATGGTACACGGGACCTTGTTATGTATACGCACTAATTTGGGAGTTACGGTCAGTGTGTTAGTTGTGATAATTTGTGATTAACGGTGATGATTGTGAGGGATAATTGACACTTGCATTAATTGTGATGATTTGTGATTAACGGTGATAATTGTGAGGGATAATTGACACTCGTAATAATTGTGATGATTTGTCATAAACGGTGATGATTGTGAGGGATAATTGACACTTGCATTAATTGTGATGATTTGTGATTAACGGCGATAATTGTGAGGGGTAATTGACACTCGTAATAATTGTGATGATTTGTGATAAACGGCGATAATAGCGAGGGATAATTGACACTTTCATTAATTGTGATTAACAGTGATAATTGTGAGGGATAATTGACACTTGCCTCTCGGAATGTTTTAGCTGATGCTTGACTGCTCTATCTCCAGTCACCCATCGATATGGAGAGATAATGTTGAGGGTTACGATTATTATTATTTAACTTCGAGTGCTATAACTCTTATATTAAATTCATTTTTCGCTTTCTACTCAAGTTCTGCTTTCGTTTTTTCTTCCTCCCAATGGATTACTAAAGTAACTTATAATTTAAAAAATTACTTACATTGAAGTAATTGAAAATACCAAGCTCCTGCTGCTAGCTTTTTGGTATTTTCAGTTGACATGCATTTCTGTTTAATTTCAGTACTATAAGTAATTACATGAGTTGTAAGGGTATACGATAGAAGTTGAACCCTATCATGTTTTCAATTGTTTCATTATCGTCTATCACAAAAATAAAAACTGTAGTTATTTTGATCTATAATTATATTAGCCGCGGGTCAAATAATCACTCTTAGAGTTGTGTCTTCTCATCTCCCCAATGCTCTGCGCCACAACGAACATTCATGTGTTCCTTCTGCCACAGAACATTCGTGAACAAGATGGATGAACTGACGTGTTTCCTACCGGGAACACTGGCATTAGGTCATCACTTTGGGGTGCCAGGGAAGTATGTGTCTCCTGTGGTGGCTACACCTGGTTCTCATCTCGAGCTCGCCAAGGACCTCATGAACACCTGCGCTCAGACCTGGCTCAGGCAACCCACCAGTCTAGCACCTGAGATCACCTACTTCAACTACAGGGTAGGTCATGTCTCCAGCAAAAGTTGAGGTCACCTACTTCAACTACAGGGGGTAGGTCATGACTCCTGCAAATGTTGAGGTCACCTATGAGGCTATATATTGCTACCCATATTGGACATTTTGTTGTAGGTAACATCAGTGTGCTGATGTACTTCACTTTAAAAATACATATTTTTTACAGTCTAGAACTGTTTTTGTTTGTTACAGAGTGGGAATGAAGATTTTTTCGTGAAGAGCAACGACGCCCACTACCTTCTACGGCCTGAGACGGTGGAGAGCTTGTGGTACATGTACCAGGTCACTGGTAACACCACCTACCAGGACTGGGGCTGGACCATCTTTCAGGTGAGGGCAATAAAATTACTTGAGTACCATATGACAAAACTAAAAATCTTGGATAAAGGTTTATAATATAATAAAAATTCCATGAAACGATATAAACTTGAATTTCTCGTTCACCGTTGGTTGCTGTTCAACGCAGAAAATTAAATGCCCTAGTTAACCGGACGGTGTTTGCATGATTTAATGGATTTCATTTTACTTAATCTCCTGACCAGGCGTTTGGGATAACTTGCATTTGTAAATGGGGTTCAAATAACATTATCTCAATTTCAGTATTGGTAGCGTGTCAGTTTGTTTATGTCACCATTAAATGTTATGCATATAAACTATGCCTGCTGCAGTAACGTTGGAATGTTATAATGTTGTATGAATGCTGGTGTCCATTATATTTGGGTTATGTTTCTTAACTTGTGCTCTATGTTAGGGATACTGTAAACTTGTTTTCTGATTTAGAGAGCTGTTTTTTATCAGTAGTTAGTTCGTTTTGCGTTTCTATTCTATTTTGTTTCTTCTTGATTACATTGACTTTGAGAGCTTGGATTTTTACTTGAGATTCGTCTTCTTGTGTTCCTCTTCTCAGAATTCCTTGCAGGCAGAATGAACAATGTGTGTGGCGGGTCTAGTGATAGTTTATTGATAGAATTGCGAAGTCATTATCCATGTTTTTACTATTGCAGGGCATCGAGAAGTACTGCCGTGTCGAGTATGGGTACACAACCATCAGCAACGTGCGCAATCCGTCCGACACGCGACCCAGAGACATGATGGAGAGTTTCTTCTTAGGGGAGACCCTCAAGTATCTTTACCTTCTGTTTTCTGAAGACCAGAACTCGTACTCCATCGACCGGTGGGTCTTCAATACAGAAGCCCATCCTCTGCCTCTCGTGCCTCCCTCCCGAGCCTCAGCGTAATGGGTAGGAGCTTAGTTAAACGATTTCATTTCATTGACTCGTTCGTGCATTGCGTCCTGAATAAAAGACGCGAAAAAAGTCTGTGTGAAATGATTTAAGAGTGTAAAAACTATCTCATATGCTTCAGTTTACCTTTATACGGTAACGTAAGAGAAGGAGAAAGTTTTTTCACCTTTAAATTGTTTCACAAACCGTTTTTTTGTGTCTTATTTTGAAAGCACGATGCATTAACGAGCTAGCATGACGTGTCGTGAACCACTGCAGCTGGTGCATATTTCCTGCATCTGCACTGCAGCCAGTCATCACATTCTTGTCTGTCTTCTTATTTATTTAATTTCATTATTCCTTCTTGGTGCTTTACTTGTAATTCGTCGTCACTCTATTTTTCCAATCGGTCACAAATTTTCCTTCCAAGCTCCGTGTATTTGAAAAATCATCAGCGAAATTCCACGGTCATGTTTGTAGTTGTTGGTAAAGTAGTTTTTAGCAGAGTCCGAGGCGTCTGATTCATTATCTCCGAGTATTAAACGAATGTCTTAGAAAGATACATCTGATGTCAGCACTTACTGCAATATTAATACATATTTATCACTTCTTCCTTCAAAACAGAATAGTAAATTATTTCTTAAGCGACGTCATCGTTTGCTCGTTTACAGTATATTTTTCTGTTATTTTCTTCTATGTTAGTTATTGCTAAATATATATGGCTGTAAAAACAATCTGCATGTTCGTTGGTGTAAATAATAATGGAACGGAGTTGACCAGCTTTTTGAGTGTCAGTATTCATTAGCATGTAGTGTTTGTACGGAATCGAGGCCAAGGTGTCTGTTCCTTTTTGTGGCGGGGCAGATCCGTAGACTTTTGTAGTGGTCATCGTCAAAATCGGAACACGTCCGATTTTTTCTTTTATTGTACTTGTGACGTGTTTAAGTATGTTCAATAAGTTTGAAATTTGTAAGATATGAAAACACAGTTGTTGCAAAGCAGATCTGAAATAGTGCACAAAGACGGAACCTTCCTCTTTGATTGAATAGACTACCACTGATTCTCTTTGATAATTATTGAAACGATACAATTTCATTGTAGTCGAATGTGACATTACTGGCTTTAGTTGAGCGTCTGTCAGAACACTAAAGGAGGCCGGTGATGGATGTTCATTGAAGGTGGGGGTTGAACACTGAGTTGAATGATGTTGGTATTGATAGTCTTGTCAAGAGAAGTGAATAGTGGAGGTTGTGGTGTCATGGCATCTTTGAATTTAATGGTGGCAAAAGTGAGCTGAATCTGTTACGCTTTGATGATGAAACGACGCTGAGAGAGAGGCAAACTTAGGAAGAGGAAAAGGACTGAAAAGGATGAGGATAAAAGGAAAGAAAAAGACTGATGAAAGAAGGAATGAGAGGTAATGAAACGAAGAAATCGTTTTGAGTAGTCAGAGGTGTGTGTATTAGAAGGTAAAGGGAAAAGTAGAAGGTAAAGAGAAAATGGATAAGCAGTACTAGTGTTGACGTGTTGATTTGGAGAAGGTTAGGATTGTTGCGGAACGAAGCAGCCTAGAACGTGTTGATATCCTTATTTCACGGTGCTAACTTGTAGTGACTGATGAGGGAAATAAATACATACGGGTCATATATTTTGAGAGAGTGGATAACATAACAGTGCGTGAAAGAGGGAAACATGAACGGGTGCAAAGGAAGCTGTAAGAGTTAATGGATAGACAACCAGTTGAGTAAATACAGAGTTTAGATGTAAAGAATGAATGAGCAGCTTTTCGTAAAGAAAGAAAGCGTAGTTATAATAAAAGGGAGAGGGAGAGGTATTAGAGGAAGACCGATATAAGAAGTAAGAAGAGCGTTGAATGCCACTCGCGGATGTTTACATCATTGCATGAATGACCTTTAATAATAAATACATGAAGAATATAAGACTTATTTGTGGCTTGAATGGGATTTATCTAATTTATACAGTTTTTTGTGTCGTGTTGTCTGAATGGGAAGACGCTACGAGAAGTAACGGACTATACTCGATGAGTGTTTGGTCGTGGCGTAGCTACTACTCGAGAGGCCTTTGCTTATTTATGACTGCGTGCTACGAAAATCTGTAAAATGATCTGACTCGTGTCCGGCCATATTTCCTCCCTCGAGTTGTAGTACTGAATTGTTCTCAAGAAATTTGATTAGTACATTAATGTTTCGAGAAATCTATATACGTAGATGTATAAGGACAGGTTTTATTCTAATTGAGCATGAAGACCATTCCTTAGTTATTGGAGTGAGATGTTAGAGTTGATATTTATTCTGAGCTGTGCTTTTCGGTGTTTAATCTAAAGCATATTTGCATGCTAGCCATAGTTGTCTGCTTGAAGTGTTGTGGACTTGGAACTTTGGTGCAGTGCTGTCTCTCATCAGGAGTCATGGGCTGTGAAGGATCTGTCAAGCTGTATCATAAATACGATTGATCAGTAGATGAAGTACATTGATTTAGTCATTGCTGGTAATTTCATTTGAGAATGATCAGTTTGTAGCAATAAAGTACGTTAAATTCATTAATTTACGAGTGTAAAATCGCCAACTGCGACACCAAAATACGGTTTTAATCGAGTTTTAAAAGTGCTACTTCTAAGTTGTTGATACTAGTGAACATCAAGCTATTAATGATACCAAACTAGTAGCGCAATGTCTCTGTATTACCTGAGACCAATAATATTGCATTACGAGGTCTGGTTGGATTTGGTGTCTCCGGTCTTCGCAACCTTTGTTTCTGCAACAATCATCGACAAATGATAATTAAGAACATTATATTGTCCTAATATTCACTAAGGCATCATACAAGAGATAGGAGATGTATGTAGACTAAAGTTTATATTATTTTTAGGTATTCCGTGACAAGTTTAGGTATTCCACATACTAAACCAAACCTTTTTGTTTCTTGTAATTAAAAATTCTCCATTTGAGAACAGTTTTGCGATGGATCTCGGTAGTTGTTACTTGTGCCCGACATACACTTAATTTTCGTATTGATGATTTTTGATGTTTGTATTGACGGTTAGTACAGTACTGGCGCTGGCAATACTTTTGACGAATTACATTAGCTTTTTGGAGTTGAATTTTTTTAATAATAGCGGTTTCGACTCTTAACGCAGTGCGGCGTGGAGAATTTTCATGAATAATTGTACAGGTATGTGTGTAGGAATTTTTGAAGGAATCGATCCAAAAGGATTATCCTGAGAATGACGGAAAGTCTGGTCTTGACTTTCTGCATTCTGGAGCGCCTTCTCATGCCACGCGTTGCAGCAGCTCTGCAAGAAGAGTTCGTCTCTCACTGTTACTGCACAGTAGTCATTCCACTGCACAAAATGAAAAGTTTCCCTCACTAGAATGTTGTTGTTTCATCAAGATATTATATGGTAGTAAATTATATCATTGTTGAGAGTTAACCTAAGTTTTGTTATTATTTCGTCGTGTTATTCCTGAAAAATTGCTGGAGTATTCCGTCGGCAAATTACGCTCATTGTCTCGTATTTCTAGTGGATTACGAATGTATTTTTTTCTAGCTTTTAATGCTTCCATAATGATTAGGTAAAACTTTTTTTTCAGGTGAAAATTCAACCACTCAATTGAAAAAAAAATCGCTTTGCCACGTGAAATTTATTTTTTAGTATTATTTTCTATTAATTCTAGCTAGGGATTTACTTATTTTTAGATATTCGTTCATTTATTCCTTTTCAAACTGATTTTAGTGTCCCGTCTATCACAAAATGAACACATGATGTATTTAAAATATTGGTTTTACTTGAGAACTCTGTTGTGGCTAAACATTTGTTTCGTACTTGTTAATGCCCAGGCAGAGTTTTTACAACTTTATGAGAATTACATGTACCATCCGACTTACGACCACTCGTACGTACAATCCTGAGCACGATATGGTTAAAAAGGAAGAAATAATTATTCCACACATAGTACTGCGTAGGTACTTTATGCAACTTAATTTAACATTATACTGCTAGGTAGTTATTGGGTCTGTGATGTTTTAAGGTTCCATGAACAACCAGTGGATTGTAACTAAACTCAGTCGTTAGTCGGGTGACAAGTATTCGACTTACGACTAGTGGGTCGTAACCAAACTATGTCGTTAGTCGGGTGACAAGTATTCGACTTACGACTAGTGGGTCGTAACCAAACTATGCCGTTAGTCGGGTGACAAGTATTCGACTTACGACTAGTGGGTCGTAACCAAACTATGCCGTTAGTCGGGTGACAAGTATTCGACTTACGACTAGTGGGTCGTAACCAAACTATGTCGTTAGTCGGATCACAAGTATTCGACTTACGACTAGTGGGTCGTAACCAAACTATGTCGTTAGTCGGGTGGTAAGTGTGTAAAGTTCTTTTAAAAGATTTAAGATAACTCCGACTCCTGAACTGAAGTTAGGCGGTCATGAACCCTCATCAGGGTCTGCACTAATGACGCGTGTTTGTGCATCAGAACTTGGTGCGTTAGCTGCCGTATTCTGTACTACTGGTCTCATCAGCCTCCAATATCACTGAACACTAATAGAGAAATAATCATGCTTCAGTATTGGGTTGTGTTCATTACCAAGATGAGTCCCGCGTTAATGCTGAATCTTTCTTGAGGTTTGGGATCATTTGCGTCAATGGTAAAGGTTTTTGAGAATCGTGATCAGTTCTGCAGCAATAGTAAAAAATTTTCAAGATCATTCGTGTATCAATGCTGGGTATATTTGATGATAAACGAAACTAGTCCCGCTAGTAACTTTTGTTGATGCTTTCACACAGATTATGTGTCTTGTATTCATGATGCAGATCTCCAACACCGGCTTGTACTTTAGATAGCGGAAGTTGTAAGAGCTACTATCTTGTGTAGGTAATTGTAACGTAGTGATGTGCATCTTTCTCCTGTTTCTTCCATCTTTTTATCAAAAACACAAGTTTTGACTTGTTGCAGTAAAGCCGTGACTAATGTCATCTAATTCGATATTTGTTGTTTGCTATCATGTACGTTAGCTTTGGTTTTACTTCGATATTAACTAACACGAAAACCTACTTTTCTTTTGACAGTGACTGTTCATCTCTTCGATCTCGCTTTCATTTTGTCTGCTTCTATGTTTTGTAACTCGCATGGAAACAAACAAA
Source organism: Trinorchestia longiramus (assembly GCA_006783055.1). Classification (NCBI taxonomy): domain Eukaryota; kingdom Metazoa; phylum Arthropoda; class Malacostraca; order Amphipoda; family Talitridae; genus Trinorchestia; species Trinorchestia longiramus. The sequence continues at coordinate 40,617 of VCRD01001256.1, forward strand.
CATTCGTAAATTACTTTCCCGGCACCAGCTGCTCTAAGAAAAAGATTATGCACGTCCTATGACACGACATATTCGTACCAGTAAACCTGTGTTAACCAAAGAACCCTTGAATTATCATGTATTGGATACTTCTGTATATGTTGTGTATGTATGTATATAGCTACGTCCGAAGATTAGGGGTTCCCTCACTGGGGTTGCATTAACCCCGAAAGGGTGCTAGAGTATATTACAAAGGGGTCCTGAGATGTGTCTGACTGTGAAAACTAGAGTCGTAGTGGCAGAAACAGCTTCTAGTTTATCTTGGACTCTGGTCGTCATCAAGAGTTAGGGGGCTCGTGGATTCCTCTGACATCCACAAGGGGTTTGTGGATTCCTTTGACATTCACAGGGGGTTTGTGGAGACCTCTGGCATCCACAGGGGGTTTGTGGATTCCTCTGACATCCACAAGGGGTTTGTGGATTCCTCTGACATTCACAGGGGGTTTGTGGAGACCTCTGGCATCCACAGGGGGTTTGTGAAGGGGAATTTAGGGAACCTCTCGATCATTAACGGAGGTCCTACTCAGGTTACGCATATATTCGTTTGTATTTACACGAATAATTGCTTTACTCTGTTTTTGCTTTGGAAATTGTGTACGATAATACCCTTATTTTGTTTATCTTTTGGGTAAAAATTAATGAATGCTTCACATTATTTTCTGGACGAAAGAACTTAGATTATTGAAAAGCATCCTTGCGAGTATTTTTCAAATTTACATACAGTACACGGTACTTCCTTTTTTTGATATTCTACCTTATATGACATCAATTTATTCGAATTGTTGTGTAAGGAATAGATGAAAATGTTTTGTTATCATGTTGCAAGCAATAATACTAAATCATTGTTATTATTATCTTCACTAAATTATTCTGATAGTGGAAAGGGGAGTATATCCTTACGGCGATTGTCCAAGGGAGCTATAGGTCCGGTGATGCATAATTTCAGAATAGATACAATACCTATAGAAGCTATAGGCACTGTGATACATGGTTACAGTACAGGTACTATACTTATAGAAACTTTGTCTTGCATTCATCCTTTTTTACCTTTGCGTCGTGAAGTCGTAGGTGAAGATATAGTAATTTGGGCGTACGGTCACTGAACAATGCTGACGAGAAGTAGTTTCCCAAGTAATAATATGTATTACAGACTTGAGTGCTGGTTACTTCACTTCATTTCTCTTCAGCTTTTGCTGTGAGGACTGCGAGCTTGTTATCAGTTACGGCCTTAGAGCATCAACTCGTGTTCCGTTCTTCAGAAACCTAATGGGGACTGTGAGACTGCTGAAGTTGTTCTTTAGAAATCTAATGCGGGATAGTGACGCTGCTAAAATCGTTTTTCAGAAATCTGATGGGGGACTGTGACACTGCTGAAGTTGTTCTTTAGAAATCTAATGGAGGACTGTGACACTACTGAAGTCGTTCTTTAGACATTTAATGGGAACCATGACACTGCTGACTTCGCTTGTGTAAAAGCAGAGACAAGTTTTTTGTTAAACAAGTCTCTTCAAACAAGAACTTGTTATGTCGGTATGAGCTCTCTACTTGATATATAGTTTGTTACTTGAATCAAATTTTTCTTGTACTTTTGTGGATATTGCCTCGCATGAGCATTATTTCTCCTGAACAGGAGAGAACTGATGATTGAATTTGCTCTTGGATTGAATATAATTATGGTTCTTTTGTTACATCTTCTGCTGTGTTACTCTTGTGTTCGTCACTGCATCTTTTGTCCAGCTACATTCCCGAAAAATTATTTCTGAAGAGAAATCGTCGTTAACCATTGAGTGAAACGTCAGCAAGGTTTCATGTGATGTACAGCAACACTTTATATTTACCTTGAGTCTGACATTATTTTTGTATTCTGTGTGCGTTAATATTTATTCTCGTTTATAAGTCAGTCAGGTCCTCCACGGCTTGATGCTTTCGTGACGTTAGTGGTTTTGCTGTCAATCAGAGGGAGAAATTACCAGCAATTTATCCTTTATTTAACTAGGCGTGGGAATCATTCGGTAATATTGACGTGAGGTTGTAAGAAACCAGGGTGAGAGGGAACCCAAGTCTTTTGTGTACAGACAGATCTTCATTTACGACATAATACAGATAGAAAACGAGGTGTGGTCCTAAATAATATTCATCAGAGTTGTGATAAAATGTAGGGATTTACTATCCGCGCGTGTTCATAATGTTATCTTTTAAAACCACACACTGAAGCTTTGCTCTGTTTAAAACACGGGTTGTAAACGTATGTTATTAAGAATGTTTCCTTGTGCCTTAATTTTACCGTTATTTTCGATTTAGTTTAGATCCTTCGAGTGGTGGAAGTTTTGTTGGTCATTAATTTGCGTGCTGAAACTCAAACTTTTTCACTGTCCTTAACATTTCTTAAAGATTAATAATATTTTTTAAAAACCAACTACATTTGTTAAAGATCTACATTCGTTAAAGATTGACTACATTCGTTAAGGATCGAAAACAATAACTGATTTATTAACATTTGTAAATATTGCTCATCTTATTGTATAATTCGACATTGACTTTACTGAAATTCTTACAAAAGTATTTGTATATGGAGGGCAGTTTGCTGTTTTTGAGTTACTGTTATTTTTAGTGAAGAGGTTCCCTCTGAGTGAATCTGCATGACTGTGGACACCATCTGTGGGGATGGTATTCCTTGGGTATGTAATCCACTGATGTATTAAATGAAAAAGTATTTCAAATGAGATATTAATGTAATAGAGTTCTAAGTGCATAAAATGTTCTGTGTGCCGTACTAAACACTGCATGTTTTTCCTTCATGTTAACCTGTCTCATCATTACGGTGACAAATGACCAACATCAGCAGTATACGAAGTCAATCTGATAATTTTATTCTTTGAATGGTATTGTGAATGTTACTAGAAATATCTGACTAAATTGACGAGCTTTCATCGAGTTAGTTTATTAATTTATCATAGTAATACCTAGTCATTCCTCCGCTCCTCCTGCTGCTTTCTTGTGTAATTTCATTGTTATATACTCTTGTACAAGAATTGAATTATAAAAGGCGTGCTAAATAGTCTCACACATTTGTAGCTTAAATAAAAGCAAAAGTGAGTCAACGATAAAAAATGTTTTTATTTTCGAAATGTACATATAATACCATTTTATTTTATTTTATTTTATTTGTTTTCAGCTCCCAACATGGATTGAACAGCATTTAAAGCACATTTTTCCTTTACTCTATTTTGCCTTCATTCAACCTACAAATCCATAAGATCGTACGAGGGGCTCCGTGCCACAAGGGCGAAGACGCCACCAGCTAAAAAATCCGTTTTCTTGGGAACTCAAATCTCAGAGCCGAGCTTTATTTTTGTAGTTGACCTATAAAATGAGACTAAAAACACACAAATGTGTACATAGTTAATTATATCATGGGAATTTCTTTTTTTTCGAAATTGTATGGCGGTTACTCAATGTTTGTATTTGACATCTTCGTCCTCGTTGCACGCAATACCTCGTGTTGCTGCACCAGGAATTAGCTTGTTTTCTTATCCTATTAATTTGGTATATTTTTCTTCCGGTTGTTATTATGGCGCTTTTCTTTAATATTTTGGATCAGGTTTGTATTGTCTTTCAGTCATTGAAATCATGAGTCTTAAATTCTCAACGGTTTTATTGTGTGAATCTCTTTTGTCATTGGGCAAAATATCATTCCTCCTTCCTAATTTAAGAGTGCATTCCAGTTAAGATTCGTATACTTTCAAGTTCACAATTCAATATTTTATGTAGTATGAATTTGTTAACGAATTCGTCTGCCAAGCATCAGTGGTAAGAACACCGTACCGAGAACTCCGTTACTTACTGCAATTCCTCAATGATGCGTGACCCTGCAATCAGACAATGATTGTCTCTTAATACTGTGGTGGTTACACTTGGATTATAATAATAATCGTCCACCGAGTTTGAAATTCATTTGCAAATAAATGACTCTTTGTTCGCCTGAAAAGTCATTAGCTCTTTGCGTTTTCGGGAACAATTTTTGGTGTTGAAGATTTACGCACGACCTAATATCTAAAAATTGTGTATTTTAGACACTTCACGACAATCTTAACGAATAAAACTCGTGTGACTTGCAACCATAGTAATTCTCATCTGTGCATTACGTGTGTGTTTTTAGTTTTGGGAAATGTTTTTATTTTTCAGGTGCATGGTTGTTTTCTGTATGGAGTAATTTTTTGCGTAAGGAATGTTTTTCGTGAGTACTCTTATGAGGAATTAAAGTGCTATGTAATACCCTACCTTCTGGATCATTGTGTCGGCATTGAAATTAATTTTGAAAATAACCACAAACTGTGTTGATTTGAAATGCGTTTTTTATCACGTGCGTTACTTATGAACGAATATTTCATTTCACGTGTGACTTTGTTTGTTAATTTCAGCATTTATTGGTGTTAGATTGACAAGGAAAAAGACTAGCGTTCAGTTATAGAGGAACTGCAGACCTGGCAGTGCCTGTCGTCACAGGCGTGTATTAAGCTTACACATGTCAGTCCCTCTTATGGCTAAATATGTTATGTGGACGTGGTTGGCTCGAGGTTGTTCATGTTTTGAGAAATAGAAAAAATTTTAGTTGTTGTTTTTTTCCCCTACTTGTCAGACATCCGATGTTGCTATTAATGTAATATTATCAGTGGTAATATGTGATTGGTAGGTTGTGATTGTGTAATATAGACTGGATTCATTGATAATTATCTTCTGAAATTTTTACAATTTATATTGCTGATGAAACTAGATTTTTATATTACAGTTTTTCCCGTATTGTAACTGTGTTGAACCTATTACTGCTGATAGTGACAATCGTAATTTATTTTCAATAATGTTGAATTAAATGTAATACAGCGGTATTTGATCAATGTTAACACATTTGATGGCCTTAGTTTCCATTTAAAAAATTTGATCACCTTAGTCATTCTCTAACAGTATCTTCTGTCCAGGAACACTTAGCGTCCTCGAAAAGACGTTATTCTGGATAAAAAGTCCCAGCATCAATTTTCAAGCTCTGTGAACTCCGTACTGCTCGCTTGTAATTTTGATATGTGGTTCAAGCTTTGAATATCAAAAAGGTTGCATTTCAAGAATCAATAAGCTTATGATGAACTGCACTATGTAGACTTTGATCCAGCGTTAGTCAGATTTTATGTAAAATGGTAAGTACGATCAACAGTCTAATGATCCCAACGAAGCAGAATAATAATAGAACCTAATCTTTGATCTTTCATCTGTAATATATGGCACGTTACTCATGCATATATAATGAAAAGCTGTCATCAACAGTATAAATTGAAAATAGTTTAGTGTAGGAATTTTAGTTCGAGATTATCCTATGTATGTTTTCACTGTCGCTTCCATAAGAACAGATGCGTAGCTAACCCTCACTGTTCTTACTATGCTGAGATAATTGTTATTGTACTCTAGTGACTCATTATCATGTCACTATTGTCATAAACTATAACTATATTAACCTTGTCAAATAATGAATCAAAAACCTTGGATCGCTCCCAATATTTGTGTGATGAAACAACTTCAGTGTGTCTGTTTAAGGCCCATTATAAGCCGCAGGGAAGCTCTGTCGAACAACAGCATTGCGTAAGTGGATTCACTTGAATTCCAGCTCGAATTAGAGCCAGCGCTATTCATCTTTATCGTAGAATGGCAAATAAATGAATATTTTAGCTTAATAACTTTAGAGTGTAAACAATATTGGCTTCAATGACATTCTTATTAGCTGAGAGAAAGAGCACTTACGATTGTACTTCATGTATTTTTTTCCTATACGTCTATCATAGAAGGACTTAGATGGGCTTCAGACTTACTCACTTCAACTGCTATTGGGTGTATTGTCATGAACATGACCTCGATTTTCTGCCTTGCGCCTATGAAACGCAGAGCTTTTGTTCGACTTGAGCTCGGGGAACTTTATTGCGGCTATCCCCCGGCACCCCAGCCGCCTAATATATATATATATATATATATGTATATATATATATATGTATATGTATATATGAAACAAATCTTGTGGAGACAAGGTTTTTTTTAATTCCAAACCCGATCTCAATTATTGCAATGAAATCCCAACGTGGTTGAGTGCATCGAAAGGTAGTGTTATTGACCACTTTTTTCAAGTTTTTAATGGGAATGGAGAGTTTGTTTTTCAGACATCTTTTATACTCCACGGAGACTTGTATCGTACTAAGATTTTTCAAATGCTAGCCACAAAACCTTCAATATTTTTAATTGAAATGTATTGTGAACTTGGTGTTAGAAGGGAAGGCTTTTTTCTGTTTTGTCCTGTTTCCCTTTTGGGAGTAGTGCGTGATGCTGTACTGGTGGTGCGTGATGCTGTACTGGTGGTGCGTGATGCTGTGCTGGTGGTGCGTGATGCTGTCCTATCAAATGTCTTCGATTATGTTCCTATATCAATCTTCAACTTTCCGTGTCTTTAGGATACTCCATCTTATTCTTATCCATATTTTAATAACGGATGTAAATTCCTATTTACAAGTAGCAATGTTTGAACTACAACACATTGCTCTTGTTTTAATATTATTACTCCTATGTATTGCCAGACATTGTCTGGTCTTCATACACGAGTCTCAAGCAATTCTTAATTTTTGTTCGTATGAAGACGAGTATTTCCTTAATCTCTAACCTCTATTGTCTCGCTGGTCTTATTACAATTGATATTTGGGTCTCAATAGTTGCAATCGCAGTGTAAACTATTGTGGGTGTGGGCATAGGCGCAATAGTAAGTCGGTGAGACACTAGGCGCAATACAAGACCAGCTAGGCATAGGCGCAATACAAAACTGGTGAGACAGAAGTCACCATGCCGATGCCACTCATTGACTTCGAGAGCAGCGGTGCTCAGGAGCAACAGCGGCTGCAGGCCCAGCAGGCACGCAAGGCTATGTTGGAAAAGGTGTGTAGTATTAAATAAATTAGTAAATTTACTAAGTCCATGTGAAGTAATGTATTCGAAAAGTAATGTATCTACCAAATGATGTGTTGTAGAAATGATGTAACTGCCAAATAATGTATTGTAGAAATGATGTATCTGCCAAATAATGTATTGTAGAAATGATGTATCTGCCAAATAATGTATTGTAGAAATGATGTATCTGCCAAATAATGTATTGTAGAAATGATGTACCTGCCAAATAATGTATTGTAGAAATGATGTATCTGCCCGTAATGTATTGTAGAAATGATGTACCTGCCAAATAATGTATTGTAGAAATGATGTATCTGCCCGTAATGTATTGTAGAAATGATGTATCTGCCAAATAATGTATTAAAGAGATGATGTATTCTATAAATAATGTACATGAACACACAGGTGCGGGCACAACACGATGCGAAGCGCAGGCAGGTAGAAGCTGCGAAGAAACAAGGTGAAGACTCATGGATGCTTCCCTCGGTTGAGAAGTCATTGCTAAGACAAGGAGGAAAGAAGCTTAGCAAGAAATCCAAAGAAAAAAAGCACAAGAAGAAGAAGAAGAAAAAGAAATCGAAGAAGGATTCATCTAGCTCATCAGTAAGGGGCTTTCATAACTTGCATGTATTTATCTTTCTTCTCACTCGTCCAGAAGGTAACCTATACAATCTATCTCAGCAAGTCTGGTCCCTTAGACTTTGATCTTAGCCCGATAGTAATTGCTTGTTAAATTAATGTTATTGCGGCGTCTCCTATGATGTACCGATACATGCCTAAAACTTTGTGTCTAACACAGCATGTTTCCCAGTACAGCCTGAGTGCTCTTAATTTGAGTTCAGAAGGCATTATTTTCCAGTAGAACTGATTTGCGTGTAGGAGGCATTTTTTCCTCCGTACATCTGATTTAACCCTTTCGCTACCGTTGGGTTAATATGTCCCCCAGAAAACTTTAAAAATCATTCCCTTTAGTCCCATGTTCTAAATGTTTCGTTCAAAATTACAGTAAAATTACATAGAGATTAATAAAGATAAGCGGTAATTTACGCAATATTTTGATCAGTGTGAAAATAATTTGGTCGTGAAAGGGTTAAGTTCGGGACGCATTGTGCAGTTTTTAAAATAAGGCTGAAAGACGGTCTGTGTTCACACTTAATTCCGACGCCTTGAATTATAAGATCAGGTTCCACATGTTACATCCACCGGACATTTTGTTGTGTTGTTTCAGAGCTCTGATGTGTTCCTACTCAGTCATTTGTAAATTCTGTTTTTTTTCTAGTACATGTTTAGCTGCCTTGTGTAATTTAATATAACATGATAAAGTGTTCATTCTAGCGATTATAATCTACTTTTTCGTTGTTGAAGCTTTTTTTGGCGAATTTTCAAGCCAGACCCTCTTATTTTTTGTGTTACCTAAAACAGAGTGCCTGAAATTTTTATTTTCTTGCTCTGAAATTGGGTATTTTAACCCCTTCACAACCAAATTATTTTCATACTGATCAAAATATTGCGTAAATTACCACTTATCTTTAATCCCTATGTAATTTTGCCGTAATTTTGAACGAATGATGAGGGAATGATTTTTAAAGTTTGTTTGAGACAATTAACCCAACGCTTGCAAAAGGGTTGAAGAAAGTTTATCTTTTACTTCACCATACCAAAAACAAATAAATTTATAAATTTTAATTCAAAAAAAGTATTGAAACTTTGTATCGATGAATTTCGATTGTCCCCTCAAATTTGTTTACAAGTCCACAAATTTCTTTTTGTTCATAGACATGTTGCTCGGACATGTCTGAAGTTTTCGTGCAATTTATGTTCTGTGGTATGAAAATAATAAAACAAAGATGCGGTCTTGTATATTCATATATTGACACGGACTTGCAACGAAACAAAGTATAAAACTATGAATAAAACGAATTTTTTTGCTTTCAAACATGCATCACTTGTAGAACATTAACAGTAGTGAGTTTTTGAAGAAATTATCGAAGCTTGGACTGAAACTTTCAACCCAATAAAGATCACGTTATTATTTTACCATTTTAAAAACTTTATATAAATATAAGCTGATTGAACCTTGATATTGTGTATTATATGAACAATTATTGAATTTCATGGGGTGTATTTTCTGTAGTTTCACCCAAATTTTAAACGAACCGTTCACAATATAGGTATAAAATGAACTATTTCTGATGTGCTTCATTAACAACAGTGGTTCATATGAAGTAAAATTCACCCTCTTAACCCTGGAACTGGTTTATCTGATATTGATGCTCCTACAGGACAGCAGCACTGAAACAGAGTGGGTCGAAAAATCTGCTGCTCGATCCATGGACGTTATCTCTGAAGAAAACTCTTTCGCTGCACCGCATGCCTCTTCAAACTCTCCTGAGACACAAAAGCTTTCCCGTGATGACTGGATGGAGGTGAGGATTCTGCCTGTTTGATGAACAGGACAAGAGTGTTTTAGATGTTATTCTTGGTGAAGTAGTTTTCGTAATTTGTGGCTGTGTAATTTATATCCGTTAACTCCCCGAAGAGCTGTTAGTGAAGCTATGAAATTGCGATTACTTTTGTTTTAATTGTGAGTGTTTTTATGGTGGTGTCTTGCAACGATGGGGGACCATTATGATATAGACAACCATGGTCATATTGTTGTAGAAGCTAGTTAACGAGCTCATTGCGGTGTCAGTCTGTTACGCAACAGTCCTGTACAGTGGCTGGAGTCAGTAGTAAATTAGAAATGTGTTGGTTTCATGGCAAATTCTGCAACGGAAGCAGCAATGCATTGGAAGTAGTTGGATGAGTTTTGGGTTCGAGTACAAGATTCACTAACTCTATAGAATACATTTGTGTCTTCAGATGGCTTGATATTGAGGTGATACACCAGTTCAATTTGACTAATCAATCTTTTGAGTTTGTAGATGCCGTCGCTGTTCGGAACGTACACGCGAGATGAGATGCGGCAGCGAGAAGGCAACAGTCGCACACTGGTCAGACAACTCGAGAAGAAACAGGCAAGAGAGTCTGACAAGGTTGGTGCCGGCGGAGAAGAGAGCTTTGGGGGCTAAGTCCTCGGCCATAATTTCAAGACTGTTTTGTTTTACCGCGATGAACTATATTGGTGGGTTCTTTATCAGGATTTCTTTAATCAGAACCATTGCTCAGAAAAAATAATTATTCCATGGTAAATGAGCCAACTTTTAAGTAGTTCTACAAGAGTGTAAGGAAATCACAGCTTTTGAGAGTCACTATACCCTGTCAGAACAAGGATAGACGTATGTAAACCTTGTATGTTACGAGGAAAGTGAAACCTATTCTTCTGAGCTCTGCCATGCGTAATCTTTGATAAAAAAATAATATTTGAATTCACTGTTCAGTTTGCAAATTCGTTCCGATCTGGAAGCTCTAATTGTTTATATTGCCGGCTAAATTAACTCTAATACTTTTTCTGTAGATGAGGAGAGCAGATGTAACTATATTAACATTTGTAGAGAGAGAGAGCCATTACCAATTCTCTACTCCATGTCCCTCTGAACGGCAACTATATGCGGGTGTCAGCATTTTTTCCCTTCAGGACTCGTTCTTCTGGACTGCTGCTCTGAAGTCCTTACCTTCTGGCTGAGATTGATTAAACTTTCTAATTTTTATCTCCAAAACTAGTTGATTAAAACTTTCATCAGATGTACTTCGAGAAAGTATTTCGTAAGTTAAAAATAGTAATTTGCATGTGTTTGTCTCATTATAGCATGAAGTTGCCAAATTAATAAGCATAGTAAGCACGTTTACTCGCAAAGTTCTCCAAAAAAGTAACACATATTTCGCATTTGGTACGAGCTTACGCATGCCTCGTTAGAATTGAGCGTAAATACCGTGATACAAAACTTGCAATTATTTTCTCACAACTCCTATACTGGCAGCCAGGATCCCACGCGCTGGAGCTGAACCCTTATTTCAAAGACGGTGGCAGTGGGCTACCGCAGTGTGCTGGTGAGAGACTCGAGGACAGGTCAGTGCCGGTCGTCGGGTTTGGAGCTTCAGCAGCATGGCTTAAGAAATCCTTGCAGCGAGCCAAGGAGCAGGCTGCTGAAGAGAGCGTGACGCTCGAAGAAATTGCTGAAAAACGCTGGGGTGTGAGTACTAGCAATTGTTTTTGTTTATTTATGTAATGTGTGTGTTTGGGTAGCAATTATTTAATAACAGTCGACCTTCTTGTTTCTACTTTAATAGATATTAATAGAGTGAGAAAATTGGCAATTATTAAATTACGGCCGACCTTCTGGATCCTATTTTAATAACAATTAATAGAGTGAGGAAATAGGCGATTATTTAATTACGGTCGACCTTCTGGTTCCTATTTTAATAGATAATAGAATGAGGAAATTGGATGGTCGATTAATAAAATCTGTGTGCTGCCACCTGATTCTAAAAGCCTCAATGCGGTGAAGGAATTTAATATTGTATCAAGTTTTCTTGTAGTTCAAGTTTTGCAATAAGTTGAAAAAAAGACGAGGTTTTACATGCAATTCTACAAAAAACCATCGTTCTAAGGAAAGGTGAAGAGTTCAAGCTCCATTATTCATTAAATCGTACAACAGTAATTCTTCAAATCACGTTATCTTTTAGAACTTAATTGAAAAAATAGTGTGTGTGTGAGTAACTGCAATACGGAATTTCACTCATCATTGGCCTCATTTACGGCACTGTACAACAGGGCGTCATAGAGCTCAGTGATGCATAAGTTGTAACTATACGTTGAGTGTATGCATCAGTGTTGTTTTGAAGCTCAGTGATGTATAAGTTGTATTGGAAATGTAATAAAGGGTCAACTGTGTACCTGCAGAGCCTGGACAAGTTCTACAAGCTGCTGAGAGAAGCGGAGACTCGGGATGCAGCGGCGGTGCTGCGCTCTGTTGTGAGGTGCTGGTCTGTTGTGAGGTGCTGGTCTGTTGCGTGACTGACCCTGATGCTTGATTTGGTCTGTTGGTGATCTTAGCTGTTTTGTCTCACTGTTGCGATAGAGAGTTTATGTTAACAGCCAGAAGTTTTTCTACCCAACAGTCTTGCCGGTTGGTGATCTAATAAAAAGTTTGTCATTGAAGAAATGTCTCAAGTGACGCCTCACCTGCCAGATACTTTTAATAAAGTACGTGATGTTAGACTCTGTGCCTCGAGTCCTGCACAGACAAGAGATATTGAACTGGATTCCAATACCTTGTTTTAAAAAACAAATGGTTTGGCCATAAAATTGCGGTTGACTACTTTACCTGCATTCTTAACTCATGTAATTTTATTTAATTTATTCTTAATCTTATTGATTGCTTTTCTGCCATAGCCTCGCTTCGTTTTTTGTTTCGGTAGTGATTTTTAATAGTCAATCGTATTTTAGTGGCTTAGAAACTCTCAATTTTAGATGCCTTATTCACCTGTTAACTTAATCTCGTAATTTTTGTTACATTTGGATGCTGTATCAGTGTTACAACGCTCTGTGGAAACAAAGCATGAAAGCTTGTGAAATATCCTGAGTAATTAAATAACTAGCGGTGAACTTGATGGGGATGGGTATGTATGTACATGAAGTTGAGGTTATTTACTTTTTGGTTTCACAGGTCTAGTGACACCACAGGTACAAGAAGGCAGAAAGATCACAGTGATGATTGGAGGAGGAACAGTCGCATCACAAAAGAAAGTGATGAGCGGCTTAAAAGAAGGCGAAAAAGTGACTCTCCTGATCGACGGACCCGATCGAGTAGCTCCAACAGAAGTAGAAGTAGAAGCAGAAGCAGAAGAAGTAGAAGTAGAAGTCGCTCTCAAAGTAGAAAGCGTCACCGACATGAAAAACAACAGTCACGGAAAAGAAATGACTCTTCATCTTCTAGTGACTCCAGAAGTAAAAGTCCCGCGCAGAACAGAACAGAACTTCGTGCGATACAGTCATCGAGAAAAAGAGAACAGTCTTGTTCCGAGTCAGGGGAAGATAGAAAATCTCATAAGAGAGATCTTAAAAAGTCGTCGAAATTTAAAGACAAAAGGAGATCTAGAAGAAATCGCTCTTCTTCCTACTCCTCTTCGACATCGGAAGAAGAGAGAGTCCTTCTCAAACGCGATAAGTTTGGTGGTTCTTCGTCGTATGGCAGTGGCTACCGGAGTGATGACGAAGACAGACACCCGTCACGACGGCTACTGAAGCCTGGCGAGTCTGAACGAAGCTCTGTGAGGAGCCACGACGGAAGGTAAGGGAAAAGAAATTATTATTGTCAATATTTCTGATAAATAATGAGAGAGAAATACTTCTCTTTATGCAATGCTAAGCAATAATGTATTTTTGAATCGAAATATTTTACGCACTGTATTGTATGCCTGCAGATGGAAAATACGAAATGTGTGTAATTATTAAGTGTCGTCATACTACACAGTAATGCGACGTGAACGTATGAAAGGGAAGTAAAGTATTAATGTTCTAAATAGAAACATATATTTAAATTCTATATATTTAAATTTTACGCAAAAATTCGACATTAGAAAGCAAACGCTGAAAGCAAGGCTGAAAAATACTGATACTGAAACTTATTAAATTTATTGTCTCACAATTTATTGCCATTTGGCGGAGATAGCAAGTCTCTAAACACAGAATTCATTTCTGTCTCTCAAGCAACTATGCATCATCTTTTGCTTCTCACATGGACTTTCATTTTGATACCGAATAATGACTCAGCAATTATCTAAACTATATAAGCTATTCATTTATTTCGGACTACACGTACATTTTAAACGCCTCACGTTATCAATCTTACTGATATCTTCATTGCTGCGCAGGCAAGAACGCGCTGTGTGGGAGAACGCACGACGACTCCCAAGCAGCTCTGCGCCAGCGAGCGGTGCATGGAGGAAGAGAGATCCTGCACGACACAAGCCTCCTCACACCGCGCCTGAGAAAGATGCCACTTCTCCTGCAGACCGTGACGACGAAAAGGATCATATGGCGCTCAAGGCATGCAAGGTAGCCCTTGCAATGTGTGTCTGTTAAATTATGTAATAGATTTTGCGTGATAAAAGAAAACTAGGCTCTGAGATGTATCTTTTGTTAAATAGTGGTCAAGAGTGTTCTTGAAAAGACACGCGAATGCAACTGGCTATCACTAAGTAGACAAAAAATTTAGTTTTTAAAAGGCTTGTGAGCAACCGCAGTGTTCCTCTGAGTTAATAGAACCAGCAAAATTGAGCAACAGTAATTAAGAGAATCTGCTGTGGGTAATAGCTTTAGGTTATCAGTGTTCTATTTTTCATTTTTCAATCGCTTAGTAAAACGTTAACATGTGAGGCGAACTGCTTCTTGAGCACAACCGCTTGTGTTTCTATCTTCATTATACTGCGGTGTGAGACAATTTTAAGACTCTTGTATTCATCAAGATGAACATTTACGTTTCTCATGAGCAAATTTGATAGTGTTTGATCATGTATCTCCGTCGTTTAGTTTTTTTCGGATGTATGCGAGTCTAGGCTTTCAGAATTGATTTCTATTTAAGTCTTCAAGATTGATGTATTTACAGGCTTTCAATCTGTGTCCACTCACTGTTTCGTTACAAATGTAAGTCATGAGTTTTGCTTCCAGTCACCACGCCATGCTAGTGCTGGTTCTCCGGGTCATGCCGCACCTCCAGCGAGCGAAGTTACAAACGTCGTCCAAATTGAGGTGAAGCCTAAGAAAGTCTACACAACTCATGAGCTCAATCAGATTGGTGCAAAAATAGTGAAGGCTGAGCTCGTTGGCAACGGAGCTCTGGCTGAAAAGCTCAAGAAGAAATTAGAAAATGCGCGTAAAGAGACTCAAGAAGCCCTCGCCGCCGGTGTGCAAGTTAGCGGAGAAGACAAGGTAGAAGAGACTGTGCTGCTCACCACAACAGATTCTAAAGGTACGTTGTTAGGCAAAGCTCGCCTCTAATTAGGCAAAGCTTGCCATCTAATTAGGCAAAGCTGGCCTCTAATTAGGCAAAGCTTGCCATCTAATTAGGCAAAGCTGGCCATCAAATTAGGCAAAGCTGACCATGTAATTAGGCAAAGCTGACCATGTAATTAGGCAAAGCTGACCATGTAATTAGGCAAAGCTGACCATGTAATTAGGCAAAGCTGACCATGTAATTAGGCAAAGCTGGCCATCTAAGTAGGCAAAGCTGACCATCTAAGTAGGCAAAGCTGACCATCTAATTAGGCAAAACTCGCCATCAAATTAGGCAAAGCTGACCATCTAATTAGGCAAAGCTCGCCGTCTAATACGGCGAGCCCCGCCCCGCATGAATTAGCAAAGAACGTACCATTAAAGTAGGTAGGCCACGCCATTAAACCCCGTGCCTCTTGAGAGGAGGCACTGACGGTCGTAAGCCTCATAGCTAATATAAACTTCTCAGCTCTCTTCAGAGGTGAGATAAGATTGTACAGCTCCTCACCATATCGTTGGTACTAGCGTCTGTGCATCCGTCATAGCCTGGAATAGGAACGTACTATCGTAAGTGCTCTTTCTCTCAGCAAATAAGAATGTCATTGAAGCCAATATTGTTTACACTGTTAAGTTATTAAGCTAAAATGTTCATTTATTTGCCATTCTACTATAGTTGCACTATTCAGCAATACCATCAGCTACATTACGTGATTGTGGAAATGTGTCTTAGGTATAATTGTGAAAGAGATTTCTTTTCATTTCATTCTTCCTTCATTTTCGGGCTATATATCGATCAAGTCTCCTCGACCGTACGCTTTGACCGTGTCCGTTTTGTTTTTATTTTTTTGAAGCTTCTAAAAGCCTGTGTTGCAATTGTAGAAATTCGTGTTGTTATAATTTCATCAGAATGTCCTCATGTAAGTTACTTAGCCAATAAAATCTTGTCGTTAGGTAGTGAATTATTCAGTATTATATACGGAGACAATTGTGGGAAATATCAAAAATTAACCTTTCCGAACAGAAACAATTAGTGCAAAATTTGAGAAATCCTTCTTTGATTTCTACGAAATCAGTTAAATTAAACCTTGCTAACCCAACATTGCAGGTTTCACTCGGCCCATAACGGTGAAAAACGAGCCACCTTCCTCGTTGAGGAAGACGAAGACCAAAACCAAGACCTCAGCGGTGGGGGTTGACGGTGCCCGTGACAAATACTTCCCTGATGACCACCAGTTCAGCCTGAAGCAGATGTTTGAGCAGGAGAAGCGGGGTGGTACAGAGGACTCAGACGCCATGTTTGTCAGAGCTGCAGCACGCTCACAGAAGGCGTCGCTGGACGACGACTATACCCTCGATGATTCCTTCGTGGACAAGTCAGCTATGAAGGAGGGGCAGGCTGGACAAGATTCCAGGGACAGGATGAAAGCCATTATGGTGGGTGTCAATTCAGTTGAGTTCTTTGAACTTTTTTCGTGTGCATTTGTACGTTTTGAAAAGATTGGAGTACCTATGCTGGTTATACCAGAGTAGAATGAAACTTTATCTTTTTAAAGAAACATCCCTGTATGAATATATACTGTTTAGTTTTGTTTGGGTACCAAATCCGTACCAAAAGTTTTAAATTTATCTTCAGATGTAAAAATTTAAAAGTGATTTTTTACGTTTATGGGGTATGACAGCTTAAAAATCTGCTTCCCCTTTTATATCCATTTGCATCCGCTCTTCAGTTTGCTCTTTACGTCTAAGTTTGTGCAATCGTGTTCATTGTGTACGGGAAAATTTCTCCTTCATTAACCCTGCACGTGGGTTTGGACGTCACTAGCCTCGGGCAAACTGTACCCATGATCAGTGCTCCAGGGTTAATGACACCAGTGTATATCATCTTGTTCATAGCCTTAATTATTTGCAATGGTAAAATTTGTAGTAAATTACTCATTAAAATTATCTATCATGTCCCGTTCATGTATGATGGTCCAAGTGTTTCATTTTACAGGAAAATTTCTTGAACTGTTTTTATACCACTTCTCTCCTTGCATTTTTATTTTGAAATCTTTAACAGATGAGTTTATTTGAACCATTTTGTATTATTATTATTGTATTCACTATTGAAATTCTCCGTGCAAAGAAAATAATTTCGACGTCCTGATATATTTTTTGAAGTCCAAATCGTGATTTTAGGTCATTTTTGCACTGTTTAAATCTTTCAATACAACAGCATCATTTCAAACCATTAGCGTACTCGTGCTTTTGATGTTCATAATTTGAAATTCATTCCTACCTAAGCGAGTAAAATTCCCCAATAAAAGAGTATCATTCTAAGTCGTATGCTTAATTTGGCCGAGGCTAATTCAAAGTTCTGTACTTCAGGACCACCAGCGACGTGAACAAGCCCTAGCATCGTGCGGCTTCTGCTGTGACAGCAAGCACATCAAGAAACACCTCATCATTTCCCTGGGCTCTAAGAGCTACTTGAGCTTACCCTCCCATGAGAGTCTCGTTGAGGGCCACTGCCTGATTGTTCCTCGTGACCATCTTGCTACGTCAACTTTGCTCGATGAAGATGCATGGCTTGAAATGAAGGTAAGTTTGATAATCTTAAACTCTTCAAGGGTTTCTAAATGTGCTTTTAGTCTTCCGTGGCATATATTCGTGCGTGTATCTCGAAAAGCGCATCAGTTTTTGCACAACTTCGTGATCTATGCACAAATGTTTACTAGTAGACAATTTCATAGAGTTACGTGCTATTTTGAAATTTATAAAAAATGATATGGGTAACCCCTAACGTTTTTTTTACATTTTTTATAAAAATCATTATTCATTATTTTGCGCCCAAAATGATTAAAAGTGCATTAGGAAACACACTAGATCAGAGATTTCCATATAATGCAGTTTAAAACGCCACAATTTCCAGTTTACGCGCTATTTTTCATGGAGTTTCGTGCAATTTCGAATTTAAAAGAAAATGGTATGAATGTCGTATGTATTTTTTCATAAGGAATTAAAATAGGACGAAACCCTGTTTGCATGCATATATTCGTGCGTAAATCACGAAAAACGCACCAGTTTTTGCACAACTGTCTTAGATTTTTTGCTAGCGAATCAGAAATGCAAAATTTCTGATTCAACTTTGGTTGGTAAAAAGTACGTGGTAAACTGAAAAATGTTGCATTTCTGATTGTTTTAAACGCAAATCTATGTTCTAACGTGCATCCTAATGCACTTCTGATCACTTTCCGTGGAAATAAAACTATGATTATTTTATTATAAATTTTCGAAAAAAACCTAAGGGTATAGCCTTATGTATTTTTTCATAAAAAATTAAAATTGGACGAAACTCTGTCTGTATGCATATATTCGTGCGTAAATCACGACCTGCTTAATCAAGTTTGTGAGTTGCTTGTTGCCCACAGGAATACCGCAAGTCTCTAGTTCGTTTCTTCGCCTCTCGAGACGAGGACGTGGTGTTCCTTGAGTGCTGCATGCAGTTACGCCGTCAGCCTCATACGGTGGTGCACTGCTTGCCTCTGCCACGGGATCTGGGGGATCTTGCCCCCATCTATTTCAAGGTGAGTTGGCTTTAATGTTCACACTTGGCTAAATGCGTTCATGTAACTCTTCGTCTTATTACATTGCGATAGAGCTTATACGTATGCTTATACTTATATTAAGTATAAAGATTAGTATTTCGACGTTTTGGATTTCAGTTAAACTAACTACGAATTTGCCGCAATTCAGGTATTGGAGATAAATTGACGTGCTCGCCGCATTCCGCGTGAAAAAGCTAATTTGAATGGACTCACCGTTATCACAAAGTTTGCCATTTAAGCGAGCAAACTATTCTCTTAAATTGTAAGTTCTTTGAAATCACGAACATTTCGAACAGTAATTCTGGCACAACGATTTGATATCTCTTGAAATTTCATGGGTGCCAAAAAAAATAAATGAATAAATGAAGGAAGGATTGGCAGTTATACATGAACTGTTCATCAAACATTGACAAACGAGCGAAACCTCTTCCCATGCTCTGAATGTTTCCCATTCTTATGAGACACCATCTGAAACGAATGTTTGAATAACATTACCGCATGCATTGATCAAAAATACGGGTAATACTTTAATCAACAATACGGAGAAGTATCAAACTTCTGGAAACAGTGAACGTTACAGCAGAAATATTTTAATCCTGGAAGCATAGATAAAATATTACAATTATTTTCAAAACGATCCTAATTGTGGGAAATTATAGGCCCTGATGGGAGTCATTTAGTTATATTAAAACAGGTCCAACAATCGATATTTTCAATAAAAGAAATTTGGGATTTGAACAGAAAGCAATCCAGGAGAGTGAGAGCGAGTGGAACCAGAACGTGAAGCTGGTGGAGCTGAAGGGCAGGGACGTGCGACGTGCTATACCACGAGGCTTTCCTTACTTCGCTGTAGACTTTGGCACGTCGCCGGGCTACGCGCACGTCATCGAGGACGAAGCTTCTTTCCCGAGACATTTCGGACAGGTGAGCGTCCTTGACTTCGTCTTTTCTCTCCGAGTTGTACGAGGCAAAATCAACATGTTTTATCTCTTTTTTTAAAGTTTTCTCTCCACATGTACTTGTATGGAGTTTCTGAGCTTCTCCTTGAGTGTGGAAGATAGAATTACCGATGTAAATTGGAGCAAAGATGAATATTCATTAAGCAAAGGAAAATATGAAAATATCTAATTATTCGCTGGTGTTGCCTAATTTATTGGAACGTAATGTTTCATTATTTGAAGATTGGAGTATTTGTATCATCTTTTTCTAACAGATTACTTAGAAACTTTTATTCATGACGCTATGTGCTCTTTCAAACTACTCAGAATACAAATGCTCGCTCGTTTTCAGGCGCCTTATATATATTCAGAATTTATTTCAGTTTCAATGAGGGAAACTACCACTCATCCAGTATTCACAATAGACCGTTTTTCTTGTAGTTTAGTATTCGAAATGGACACTTTACTTTTTCAATATCTAGATAAACATCTTGTTTAGAATAGAAACGCCGTGTGGCCTATTCTTAATTTGCTACCGAAGTCCCATGCCGTAAACTTTCTAGCGTCAGATGTTGAATATACGAGTATGTACAAGGTATAAGCTATTGAACCTCTCATCGAGAGATGTATATATATTTTTTCCAGAACTTTAAAAAACCCGAAATGTATGTAATATTATAAATATTTCTAATGTTTACCAAAGCCAGACCGATACAAGGTGTCCCATAAACAACAATTTAACAGCTAACGAATCTCCCACAATGTATTAGTATACTATTTCTTTAGAAACTCCAGCGCGCTGTCAGTTCATATAAGGATTCTCTCAACAGGCTTATATATTCAAGCTCTTTGTATTGGACATGAATGATTTTTAGTAGTATATCCTATAAACGTGGAAAAGTAGTTACCCAGGCATGTAGTTTCTAGACTAGACTACACAAGTTAGACTTGATGTCCTAGTATCGTAGTCGTTATTAATTGCACATACGTACATTCATAAATATTTTAAATTTACGAGAAATAATTTAGATAAGTACTAATATGTAGGAGAGAGTACGATGCGATTACACAGGTATATAGTAAATACAGTTCAACTGTAACCGATAGTCATAAATGTAGATATAAATCTATAACACTAAGTAGTTTTAGTTGACTTAATCATTCAACAATATCAATTAGTTTTTAACAAAAATTTTCTTATATAAGTTCCTACCAACTCTCTGAACTTGGTTTAGGTTTGTAAACTACGACACTTATTTCATAGCAATATTAATATAACATTTGCCAACAGATTTCTAAGTAATTCGATGACATTTTTCAGTCTGTGGTGGGCGGAATGCTGGACGTTGAGACACATTTGTGGCGGAAACCCAAGCCGGAGAACTTCGACCAGCAGCGCCGAAAAGTACTCGTCTTTGCCAAGGATTACGAACGATTCGACCCTGTACAAGAGACTTGACTTGTCTGGCAACGTGATACCGGTGATGTCTTCAGCTGATCTCGTTCTCTGTATCTGCACAATAAGAATTAAGGTACAGTGATTAATTTTTAAACTCGTCGAATAGAACTAAATTTGAATAACTTATCAATTTTGAAACCGGTGAAACATCGAAAGAGTATATAAGTACATGCAGTGGATTAGGGAACGCTTACTGTACGGCAGCACAACTGAATTACGGGACAGGATGGACATTAGTTTAGAACATTTTAGAGTAGCTTTTCACTTTCTATCTTGCCTGCACTGCGAATTACAAGCCCGAAATTAAACTTTTACTCCAACAGAACTTATGCAATCACTTTTGTTACAAAGGATCATTTTATAGTCAAGAATGATGTATCGATTACATTTGCAAGTAAATGCAGCAGTTCATAGATGAAAGCACTTAGAAGTGCAGTTGTTACACAACAGTAAGCTAAGTTAGCCACACCGGGAAGTGTATCTTAAAATACTTAAGAAACGATGTTTTTCTCGACATACCAACAATTACTATTAGCCATTTTCCACTCAGAGGATACTCTTACTATACTGCACTACTGTACGTATCTTGCAACTACGAGTTGAATTATGGAAATTGACTTTAAAATTTTATGATATTAAACTGAAACGCCATTCTTCAGCGTGATCGATTAAATTCTTGGAGGTAAATTGGACATCTTACGGTGAATTGTTACCTTAAGAACTTTGTAATAGTGGGCTGATTGAAAATCTGTAACGTCTTGAATCAATTACAGGACAAGGAATTTTGAACTTACCGACATTATATTCTTGCATTTCTATTTATCTTGTCGTACACCTCCGGGAAAGCTTTAGTTGTTCCTGGAAGTGTGAGGCGGAGTTTGTCATACAAAGTATGGTCGAACATCTCGCGAAACTCTTCGCGCGTCATGTAAGAATCAGCGTACAGCATCTGAAAACTGAAAACCAAATGTATTAATAAAACAAACTTAGAATTCTTAATTAAAAGTCATTATTTGAATGTGAAAAAATGTATAGAAAGGTGAGGTGAGGGTACCAGAAGTAAAACGAAGAGTGTTTAAAGAATGGCTGCTAAGAAAAGACAAATACTTGGGACATCGAGTTTTAAAACAGGATGCTATACCAAATGACAAAATTGTTGGCATGTGTGGAGTAAATAAATAACTGGACAAATATTTGTAAAAAAAATATATCATTGCATGCATTGTCATTGCAATGTAAAGGATGTTAGTGAGAGGGATGCTATCGAACAAGGAGTTAGTGCAGAGATAGGCTGAGCATCGAAGTAGTTAATGAATGAAAAGGATGATACAGAGGTAGTTGTCACAGGGCTGGAAAAGAGGAAGGACTAGGTGAATGGGGTTATAACACGACTGACCTGGTGTTCGCAATTCAAAATTGATATCTGAAAAGACTACTTGGTTAACGGGCACACAGCAATAATTTATGATAGCCTGTAAGACTGGTTCGTCCCTTTAACAAAAAAATTCTATTCGTGCAGTTCCATGACCTTTAAATGTTTATTAATCGACTGCGGGCAGTAATTGGATTGCTGGGAAAGCAATGTGATATTTCCTTCCATATTAGCATAAAACAACTTTGTAGTTCACACAGCATTGCAAACATAGGACGTGGCACTGCGAATTAGTAATGAAACGAGTGTAGTATGAGAGGATTGAAGTGCCTTCACACTAGATGAGCTTTCACATTTAGTTATTTATGTTAGACGTGCGTTTACTACAAGTTTGTTTAGATACAGGTAAATATGCATTTTACACCTTCACACTTTTTGCGAGGTCATATTGCTGAGTTAGAAGCGCTAAGTGGTAATTGGTTTGTATAGAGTGGATGAAAGGTCATAAAGTAGTGACTATTTTACTATGACGAGTAGAAGCCACCCCAAAATAGGTAAAAGTGATTGATCTGTACAGTTGTCATCGAAATATGATTGTGCAATATTACAAGAGTAATGTGCACATTGATACTTTCGCTTGAGAAGATAATGGTCAAGTCTACGGTAAAGATTTCACACTAATTAGAAAAAGCGTTACTTTGCTAAAACATGCCTTGAAAATAACCCCTAATTAACCGCTGTTAATCCCAACTTACCCTTTAGCTTCACGGACAAATTTTTCGACTCGTCTCGTTGTTTCGACGGGATGGAAATTTTTGACATGAGGGACTCCGTACGTGCCGATGTCCACGTACAGGCTGCCCTCACTCGACACTTGCTTCAGCATCCCAGGCCGCGATGGCAGGATGAAGGGACACAACCAGATCGGGTAGATCTGTTGGCAGGATAGATTTTGAACCTCAGCGCGTTGAGTTAAAACATTGATTCAAAATTTAATCCAAGACAAAAATACGGATATAAATCCCATTCAATACAATCGTGCTCTCAGATTTTGACTTGATCTTCTAATTTAGCAGCAAAGCTCAGCAGCTCTTATTTACTTTATCAATCGTGCTATTTGTTCTCCCTCCCTCATCCAAGTTTCATCTCAAGTTGTGAGGTTAACCTGCAAAGTGGCTGCGTCAGAGAACGATTGGCACACTTACATTCTCCATTGAATCTCGTTTTGGGAAGACATTTTGAGACTTCTACGTGCACCTATGCGTCTTAGCGCCCCACACACTACGCCTATCCATCGTACCAAACTTGTTTCTGTAACATTTGAGTTCATTACTTTTTTCAATCATATGCTGCTCATCCACATGAAGAGAATGTATGAGGAAATTTCAGAACGATACAATCTCTAAGTTATTTCTATGATTACTGTGGGGAAAATGTTGGTTCTTCAACGAATACTAACTAACCACTCATTTGCAAAGAAAGTTAATCTGAATAAACAGTTAAAAATGCGTAGAATTAATAAATTAAATCGTATATCATTTTTGGGCTGAAAACGATCTGCGTATTTAAAAACAAATAAGATTAGTACAGTGGTATCTCGACATACGAGTGTCCAAACTTACGAATTATTTAACATACGAATGGTCATTTGGTTCAGATTTACGCCCAACATACGAATGTTTTATGGTTCAGATTTCCATGGGCGGAAATCTGAACCAAATGACTATTCGTATGTTAAATAATTCGTAAGTTAGGACATTCGAGAACCAAATCTGAACCAAATGACTATTCGTATGTTAAATAATTCGTAAGTTAGGACATTCGTATGTCGAGGTACCACTGTACCTATAGCTGACTCGATTAAATCAAGTAAGTGATAACATACCTGAACTTCTTTATGGAAGCAATCGAGGGCGTCCCCTAACACAGCTAAGGGTACGAGCATGTCCTGGATGAAGTGGTTGTTCTCGTAGAGCTCCTTGATGGCCTTCCCCTGCGTTAGCTTCAGCAGTGACACCTTCGGGGGAACGAGCCAGCCAAGGACGTAGCGGAATATTGGGTTGTTGCCGAATGGAATGATATCCTGAGATACAAGTTAACAAATCAAGCCTCTGCTCAATTTCTTCCTCATAAAGCGAGTACCAAATTCAAATTAGGCTTTTAAATATCGGGATTGGCTTTCCATGTGATGTCAATATTTGTTCAACTGTAGAGTATGACTATTGAACAATTTTAATGTCCGTACATGGATATCATGTAGTTTCAGCATACACTAATATCAGTTTGTATCTACTGAACTGAAACTAGGCATAAGAAACCATCACTTTCACGTTACAAAAATAAAGCATGCGTTGCAAACGAGTATAGAAAAAGTGCAGTGGAAAACTAACTACGGTAGAGGCTTGCCTAGTGACTCTCAAAACGAATGAATTCCATTGTACGCAAACAATTCGTGTAACCATAATTTCCATGGCTTTTTCATAACTTCGGAACAATCATCAGCTTTCAGTGGGACTCTCATAGCTTGGCTGGCTATTCAGAGTATAATAGTCTTCTGGTTTTACTTTTTTCATACTTTGAAGTTAGTATAGACATGTATCATTGTTTTTCTGCTAGTCCTAAAAAAAAGAGTGCGGGTCCAAACACACTATTTAAAGACTCGTAGGAAGAGAGAAGAGAGTGCCTTAAAATTGACCAAATCCAAATCGAAGTCGGATCTACGTCATCATTATACCTAATAACCTTCCGAAACTAAAGTTCCGCTCATTAATAAAATAGTGAACATTATTATTATTTCAATGTTAATTGCGCATAGAAAAGCTTAGAATATATTGCTTCACAAGTTTGTGAAAAAAGTTCATTTGAGAATGAAAAAACTAAAGCTTTGGGAGATGAATAACGAGTTATGATGATGGAATGAGAAAAAAGAACACTATCTGCAACACCTGACAATTAGCTCGAGAACACCACACCTGCAGTTCCCAGAAGATGGAGCGAGTGTGTCGGTGGTAGTAGTGTCTCAGAGGAATGTACTCGACGTCATGTCCAGACACGAGGAAATTTTCGACGTGTTTAAAGAACCACGGCTTGTACCACCTCCCAATGTTGTTAACCTGCAAAATAAAAGTATTATACTATGCGTTGTATAAATTATCACTAAACGGCCTGATAATAACTCTAAGAATGGTTGTCTCTGCGGTAACTTTCGATGAAATAACGGAGCTTATTGAATCATGAGGACACAACTAATAGGGCTCTAGAGCACGCAATATGCATGTAGAAACTAACATCATATGATAATTAGATATAGAAAGTGTTTTAATTTCATTAAATTCACCTTTCCCACTCCCTGTCTCCATAAATTTGTTATCATGACGGACGTGATAGTGGACCTCATACATACTTAGTTCTCTAGTTTCGCTGAGTCCTCGTATCCGATTTTGTTTCAACAAACTATAATACACAGGTACGCCATTTTTCAGGTTCATTCAATAGTGTCTCTGCCTTTTTAACCAGCGAAATACACAAATGCAATGGGATTAAAAACTTGAATAACCACTGAGGACAATAGAACAAGTCTGATCAAGATATCTCAATAATCGGTTTTGTGGTAAATTTGTTAAATCTTAAACAGACTTTATGAACACCCTGAAAAGGGGACTCTAGGATCCACAAAAAAAAATAGCAGGGCAGGGTTCAAGCATCCACAATAACGAAAGTAAAGGGGGCTGACGAACCTGCATGAACAAAAATAATGAGGCTCACGGAATCGCCAGAATAAATTTATGGAGCTGAAAGACCCGCGTTTGATCCATGAATAATTCACCAAGCCAAATTATTATAGATAAAGCTTCAGTGCCTTCATTCATTTCATTGCACCCGCTGCTCCTGTATTTATTTACAGATCTCAGGAATGTAGCACAGTCTGACGCAACTAGAAATAATTTCAATGCATGATATTCATGCGTATTTAGTCAGGTGATTTGCATAATCAGAATGGTGACTCGTTGCATAACACGCTCGAATGTAAACAATGCTCTTCATGTGCATGGCAGACTGTAAATTATACGGAAGAAAATTTTTCCGGGATCAATATCCGCAGCCAGCAGCGGTCACTAAGAGATGGGATAACCCAAGTAGGTTTATCTCATTGTAATGCGCATGTAGTCTTTGGGACCGAATTTTTGAAACCAAAACCAGTAATATTGATATTCTGTAGTCCATAACAACTAATTACTGCAATAGCTTCAAGCTACACAAGCATGTACAAAATTTATACATAAACCTTTATTGGTTTTAGAGGAGATCCACACGAACACAATATTCTATTAACATAATTTGAGTATTAGTCTTCGACACAACTCAGTTGACGCGTTTCTTTAACTTGACACTTTATAAGAAGACAGTTAAAATTAATGTCTTCAATAGCAAACAAAGGAGATTGACGTATACTACTCTTAGCATCCTACTAATATTTCGACCATACGGTTGCAAACCCTACAACTGGTATATATGTTCTACCCATACTAAAGATTGATTTCGATATTATTAACGCACTACTAGGAAGGTGTATAAGCCATAAAGAGCACTGCCTACCCACAAGCTGGCTAACTTTGAAAGAAATATACACTAGACATGCTTCAACTTTAAATTACTAAATTGAACTCAGAAACTAAGAAGTATCGAGAAAGTAACGTAGAGAATAATTTCTGAAACACTTACCTTACCAGGCTCGGCGGAGTTGGTCATGTTACAGGTCATAAGCACAGCCTTGTCTCTTGAGAAGCACAGCGCCTCCACAAACTGATTTCCTTCGTCCTGCTTGGCAGCAGCAGAGAATTGCTCCAGGAGTTGCTCCTTGCTGTGGCACGGCTCGTACTCGACACGCACAAACCTGAACCAGCACGCACGTCCAGTGAATGTTCAGTGGACTTACAAGTAACAACAGGGTAGGGTGCTCGTTCTTCGAAACAAAATCACGAAAATACGGCAATGCAAAATTCATCACAAAACACATAACATTAAACGAAAAATAAAATTTTGTTTTGTACAGACTATAGAAGCCTCTTTACAATAAGTAAGAGCGGAACTGATACTTCATGTTAAAAATGCCCCTGGGTTTTTCGTGATCTACACACAAACATTTGCTTGTAGAGACAATTTCATGGAGTTTCTTGCAATTTCGAATTTTTAAAAAAATGATAAGGGTACCCTCTTACACTTTTCGTCAAAATTTTTATATAAATAATTTTCGTTATTTTGCATCCAAAATGATTGGAAGTGCATTAGGAAACATTAGATGACAGATTTCCGGGTAACAACGTTTCAAATGCTACAAATTCCAGTTTACGCGAAATTACTTTTTACCAACAAAATTTTGAAATTCGCTAACGCAAAATTAGCTACAGTTGTAAGAAAACTAATCTGCTTTTCGTGATCTACGCACAAATGTTTACTAGTAGACACAATTTCATAGAGTTCCGTGCAATTTTGAAATTTATAAAAAATGATAAGGGTAACCCCTTACGATTTTTTTGAAAATTTTTAGAAAGATCATTATTCATTATTTTGCGCCCAAAATGATTGGAAGTGCATTAGGAAACACATTAGAGCAGATATTTCCGTATAACACAGTTTTAAATGCCACAATTTCCAGTTTACGTGAAATTACTCTTTACCAACTAAACTTTGGGATTCGCTAGCGCAAAATCTGCCACAGTTGTGCAAAAACTGATGTGTTTTTCGTGATCTACGCACAAATGTCTACTAGTAGACAATTTCATAGAGTTTCGTGCAATTTTCAAATTTATAAAAAATGATAAGGGTAACCCCTTACATTTTTTTTCAAAATTTTAAAAATAATTTTCCGTTATTTTGCACTCAAAATGATTGGAAGTGCATTAGGAAACACATTAGATCAGAGATTTCTGTATAACACTTTAAAACGCTACAATTTCCAGTTTACGCGAAATTTTTTGTGGAGTTTTGTGCAATTTCGAATTAAAAAAAAATGATGTGGTGTCTTATATTTTTTTCATAAAAATTTAAAATTGGACGAAACTCAGTCTGTATGCATATACTCGTGCGTGTATCTCGAAAAAAAGCATCAGTTTTTGTACAACTGTCTTGAATTTTTTGCTAGCGAATCAGAAATGCAACATTTCTGATTCGACTTTGGTTGGTGAAAAGTACGGTGTGGTAAACTGAAAAAACCTCCAATAACGCGGTTAATATTCCACGCTCTTCAGCCAAAACTCAAACTAAACGGACTACATACCAGAGGATAAAACCAAGTGGATGCATGAGAGTACTATAGTAACTCACCGCTTGGCAGGAATAATTTTGATCTCCACCGCAGTGAGGAAACCAAGAGTTCCGTAAGACCAAGGTACGGAGTAGAAGAGTTCAGGATTGTCATGCTGCAAACATCAAAAGAATGTCAGTAGATTTACTAAACACTACAAGGCTTTGAAGCAGTTCAACTGAGCATAATTACAAGTCTCTAGTTTCAATTTTCTTTCGAAAGTAAGATTTGTTTCTTCTACACAATCTCGCAAGAAAAATAAACAATGGAATATTTTAACAATCGATTAGATGTACCTGCATCACACTCATGTTTCATAAGCATTCAATTGGTTTTAATTACACATAATTAGACCATCTAGACCATTTTTAATATGAACTACGGCTGATTAGTGTATTTTAGTCTCATGAAATAAATAATACCTAAAAATACAAATGTCTCGGACTACTTATATTTAACATGACAGAGAAAATAAAAAATTTTACTCATAAAACTCATATTTACATGAAATTAATCAATTATTACGTACCCATTTTTCCGTCCTCATAATTTGAAAGAATCAAAACATCCTAAACTCCTTTTAAAAAAAATCATCAGAACGAGCTACATACATGCTCAGATTCAAGATTCTAGCCCTGGAATAAGACAAGGTTCTTGAAGCAAAAGGAAGGTCCCTCACCTCAGAGCAAGTGATGAGCGAGCCGTCGGCGAGCACGAGTTCGAAGCTGAGGCATATGTGCTGGAAGAGTCCAGCTTTATGAGATGAGGTCTCTATCCCAGTGCCCATTACCATGCCGCCTGAGAGGGGAGTTTTCAAAACAACTTTATAAAAAGCATTTTTTTCTTTGAGAATTTTTTCTTGGAATAGTACTTCAACTGTGAATTCGGAGAATACAAGTTTTAACATCAGTATTATCAGTGATAAGTGACCTCCTTTTTCGAAATAGATTCATAAATGCTGATGTGAGATTAAATTCGTGTAATCATTTGAATTTTCCAGCCTTTACTGTAGATGGCAAACGCCAGACGAATAGCTAAGTGAAATAATTCAATAATTATTAGAGAATTACCAAGTTTTGTATAAAATTTCTATCACCATAATATAAATTCAGAGAATATACTGTTAAAAGTTACACATTGACCCACTCAGAAGTAATGCAAATCAGGTAAGATTCCTACATTCACGTCAAGGAAAATCTATCAAAGTCATGGCAAAATTCTTACAAACAATAACTTTTTCAGTCGCACTTTAATAATACATAAACAATAGGGTCGCCCTAGGTTTAAAAGACGTTTCACATCTATTTTAATTTAAAAACAGAAGCATTCAAGCAACCAGTGTATTTGTCTACGTTCTAACTGAAATTGATCAATTTTACTAATATATGTATTCCACAAGCTTCTTCTGTTACACTCGTAATGTATATGGAATTACAGTATTTTCGCTTCGTCGCGTTTGATAATTTTAACGCATGTGCAGAAATGATACATTCAATGTCAATACCGCCAAAAGAAGTACAGCATTTCAATAGATAATAGGATATGCACTACTACCTGCATAAATTTACTTTTAAGCAGGACGTATATTCGTAATCTATTTCTACAGATTAGCCATGCCAAATAATGTCCTACATTTACAAACGAGCAATATAATAACACAAGACAGGTATTGGCGGTAACAATTGACAATATCATGTCATCGTGATGATTGGCACATAGCTACAAAAGAATATTGCAATGCAAATATTGTAGTGAAATGAGCAACAACAAAATGCTGAAACCTCTTCTAAAGTACTAGAATAATTGATGGTTTATACCATCTTGTGAAAGCAGTTGACACACATACTGCACACTTAGTGTTCGGGCTGACTCACAACTCATCTATGTGCATGAAGAGGTGAAGTTACTTGTGCACTCCTCCGTTTGTAAGAACTATCCCTCGAAAAAAAATGTTGGCGAGAACTTCACGTGAGTAACGCGACTCACCGACAGTGAGGTCGTCCATCTCAGGCACCACTGGGAGAGTCCAGCCGAGATCTATTAAAGTAGCCGTCAGCTGACCCATGCTCACGAGGGGCTCACATCGCACGCTCTAATACAAAAAATCTAGCATGACTTCAAAAGCAAACGAGTTTTTAGTAACTATTTCATATCGGTTTTTTATACCACGAATCCTAAACTTATACATACTTACAACCGTTCATCTCAAACTAACAAAGACACTTTCAAACAGCTCACTTACTGTAGATCCATAGTTTAGGCAATAATTTTTTCTGTGCTAGTGTCCCATAATATTATTACAGCAGAAAACGAGATTATCTTGATTAATCTCCTTTCACCTGCCTTCAAAAGAATCCCTCAATATTTACGTACGACCCTGTATCGAAAGATCAATTAAACAGCATATTCGCGAGCAAAAATGGTCAAGTTAGCTTTCACTGACATCTAACTCACAAAATAAACAATATCTTATTCACATTTACAAGGAGATCGGGGATGTTTTTAACAATATACTTGTTGGATAGACTACCTCTTCAAGATAAAAAGATTATGAAAACAAAAAACAAATCAAGTTCTAAAAGTTCATACGATAAAAATTAGTAGTATACGAGTATTCTAAAAAGATATGTAATAGGAACTTGAAGTTGATAAATATTTCACTGAAGTTCCTCAACCTGATTAACCCTGTGTCTACTCGTACTCGTGCATGTTGACCTGAATCAGTACTAGATACTTCCGTGCAGTACTAGTGTTCCTTCCGTGCAGCACTAGTGTTCCTTCTGTGCAGCACTAGTGTTACTTCTGCGCAGCACTAGTGTTACTTCTGTGCAGCACTAGTGTTAGTCGCGACAAATGCAGCATCGACTTTGCTAGAATTTTGGTATCGAAGAGTTCTTGATATAGATCTACTATTATTTAATTTCACACGACAGAAAATATAGCAACAAATATAACATCCAGAGGCGATACCCAAATCTAAGACTCGAGTCTGCAGTTACAAATCGAGCGAATCACGTGTGCCTTCACCTCGTTTCCAGAAACCTAAATGAATATGTTTACATGATATGACTTTAAAAGTGCGTTTTCGTACACTTTAACATTAGCACATCAATAGTAGGTGTTTCCAATATAACATTCTCTTACACGCCTAAAACAACACGTTAATGCTTCTTCAGCGTTTATAAAACTATACAGCAAAAACCAAAATGCATTGTATTAGTAAAAAATTCATGGGTGATTTTTCTACTTATCATTGGATTAATAAACGTGCGTCTCTTTTGTACGTAATTTTTCTTCACCTATCATTAGATTAATCAACTTACGTCTCTTTTGTACGTAATTTTTTTTTTTGACTATCATTAGATTAATCAATGGGCGTCTTTTCACAAACGTCTGTGCAGTCTGCCTTACGCGCTTCTTGGTGTCAATTTCGAGCACGTCGACCAGATCGATGTGGACGTTGGTGAAGGAGCGCTTGTAACGCGGCTCCCTGAAGCTGATTGTCTGCCAGCCTGGCCGTGCTGTACACATGTGGTTGCGCTCTCCTCTTCTACGCCACGCCCTCACCTGAAGTAAAGCATACACAAGCATGAACTAGAGTGTGAGGGTATACATAGAAAACAACGTAATCAAGCGTATACTGATAATGGGTATACGATGAGTGTAAACTACACGTATACACTCAAGCCTCGTTATTCATCGAATTAAAGTCTGAATTTAAGATTTGGAGAGTTCGTATTTGCGAAAGAACGTCAATAAAAATCCCGAAACAACTAATGATTGAAAATCACGAAGAAATGCTCCAAAAACATCACAAATAGCGAATAATGCAAACAATGATGGTGAAAATAACGAGGTTTGAGTATACTAGAAAATATCTACACAATATGAGTACACTCTGATACGTTTAAATAGTACGATCGTATCCTCTTTCTAACGAGGGGCTAAAAACTACTGTTTATATCGACTATGCAATCATTCATAAATTAGAGCTTCTCAGCAGTATTAAAGAAAGTTACAAAATATATCGTCAGAAAATTTTTAGGTTGGAAAGAAAGTAACGTCGTTTTTTCCTGGTGACTTTTAAATCCTCTTAGAACCCTCGCAATGGTTAGTTTAAATGAAATCTGAGTTTTGATATATCATTAATTCTTTCAGAAATCATCTGAAATCAGTTTTCTGCATCTTGATCTGTTTATCTCTTCAAAACCCATTGCTTTTTTTGAATTAAGCATTAAAAAATAGGTGGAACGATGGAAAAGTGTCATTGAAAATGAGGGCAATTTTGGCAAAGATTAAAAATTAGTAATTTGTAAGAAAAAATCACCTATAATACAGCTTTTATTATAGAAATGAATTCCAAAAAATACACCAACTCGCAGCAAAAATGAAATTAATCATGAGTAGTACACTCGTTAACATCATCATATTCACACCAACCTGAAGTTACAGAACCAAAATCATAAGAGTATCAATAAACTGGTATTTTATATATAAAACTAATGGAGATATAAATCGTTCAGATTGGATGCAATCAGCAATTTCTGCACATCAGTTACATGATCATGGTTCCCTAGACAGCTGTCAGTTGGGGAAAGATTATCACTTGTCATTAGACTGGCTGGTAAATACTATCAGATAAGATCTAGAACCACTGATAACTCAGGCTGAGCATGTCGAAGGTCAGCTGCATTAGTATTGCATGACAAAACAGTGCAGCATTGATTAAAAATAGTATTTAAATACATGCACACATTTAGATGCAACCTTATAATTGGAAGTTTGTGATGGACAGCTACAGGACGATAACGAACACGAAATAAGGAGACATGGCTCGACACTTCATCGAAAAATTACCAAATTATACACATTTTCGGTTAAACAAGTTTTGTACTTTAATTCTAAACGAGTTTAACTGTCATCTAAAAAATGAGGCCCTCCGTGCCTCAAGAACGAAGATGCCACCAGCTAAAAACTCCGTTTTCTAAGGTATCAAAATCTCACAGCTGAGCTCGATTCAGTGGTTAACCTGCACAATGAGACCAAAAATACATTGATATGTACACAATCAATTATATTTTAAAAATTTCCATTTCCTCAACTTCGTCAGGCGATTACTTAAAACTTTTTTTTGGCAACTTCGCCCTTTTGGCATGCAACCCCTCAAATAAATTCAATTAAAAAAGACCTGAATGAAATTTTAATCGAAAAGTAAAAATCATGGGTTAATGACCAAAAACTCATTATTATTATTTTCCTGGTTTAACCACAGCGGCCACAATAAAAGTGATCTCAACAGTGATGCACAATATTAAGAGACAGTCGTACTGCATGATTTAAGGTTGACGCATCATCGAGGAATGGGAGTCGCAGTTCTCGGTTTGTTCTCTGTCTGGTGTAAACAAAATTTCACGGACCCCTGATGTTTTAGTTGCCCACCCATGTACGGGCCCACAACTCGTTAAATCGTGGCAGAATATCACTCTACCTTCCTAGGACTATTCAGCAAACTTCTACATAGCACGAATATAAGTAGTTGAAAAATAAATTCTGATTGATATTAGGTACCCTGAAAAGTTCATGCGGTTTTTAAATTATCATGACTTTCATAATTACACGTCATATTTATCATGAATCAAAAACATGCATGAACCATGAACGTAATACATTTAGGGACATCCTGTTCCTTGTGTGATGAAACACCGAAAAAGGGAATGCGATACCACAAAAAAAATCAGAAGAAACCCGTCGCGAGCGTGAAGAACATGAACAAAAGAATAAGGAAAACTCACTTGGTTCTGAACATTTTCAACTTTTTTGGCGTGCTGCTTGGGTGCCGAGTTCAGTTTGAATATCACCCAGCTGCGAGCATAGTAATACACGTCGTATACGGCCGAGAGAGGCAGTAAAAACAGCACCACGAACACCCATCTGAAAAAGAAAATCATCATTGCTGTATCGTTTCAAGTCAAGAGAATCTGGAGCGAGGAAACTGGTTAGTTTTCTGCTGGATGAGAGTTTACTTGCATGACAGCAAAGGTAAACCGCGGTATATCGTTTTACGGCTGGGACGCTTACGGTCAATAAATAAATAAATAAACTGGCAAAATAGGAAATTTATGCGTAGCAGCGTCAGTAACTTAAAGAAACAGCATAGAAAGACATGAGGAAAAGAAAGAAAAAGTATAATTATAGTATTTCGCTACATCATAGTCATAGGAAAATTTCTGATAAATTGAGAACGTCCATTCAGAAATGCAGCAAAATTGATTGAATGATAAATCAAATAATTAATACTACAAAGTGAGCTAAATTTTTTGATAATTTAAGAAGTAACTAAAGAAAAATGCGACTTTTTGGAAACAATTTTGAAATACTCAATATTTTCATTGATGTCTCCACTTGGAATCACTTCCACAGAGGCGCGTAGGAGAGGGAGATGTGACTCACCTTTAGCAGCAAATGTAAATGTTGCAAGAACTCACCTGCCCTAAGGTATAGTGTTGTTTTTGCCGGTCAAATACCAGGGTGTATAAATAATTCAATATGAATCGACGTGAATTATAAGACGTGGATTTTCTCAAGTTGCCTCTCATTTCGGCTTGGAAAACAGGGTGATGCATACATAGTGACAACAGATCACAATGTCATAGTTAACGCTAGATTGTTATCTAGTTGGTCTGTACCACTAGCGTTAACTCAATTGTCTAAATCACCGTAGAATACTTTATATTGCAAATTGTAATTAAGCATTAGCGTGAATATAATATTGAATATTACAATTTTTTTTTTCATAAAATTTAAGGTACCTTAACGTTATTGAATTGATTTGTTAAACGCTGGTTAAGCAATTAAACGTTGAGCTTTGAACCAACAATAAACATTTGTTCTTTTCATGGTTATTGATACATATCTATTCCATAGTTGAATTTTGCTTACAAAATCAAGCTTGCAAGGAAATTTCGTATTTCTTCGCCAACATTAATTCAAGAAATAAAATAAATCCTAGACGAACTCAGGCTGGCAAACTACACAATGATTTGATCACGCGAGCTAGAGACCTGTAAAGCCTCTCGTGCAAAAAAATACAAGTCAAGCCTTTATAAAACCTTTCCTTAATATTATAGGTTTCCTTTATAAAACAGGTACCCTCTTGATATAGGAGAGACAATATCACGTCATACTTATCAATTTTCTAAAATAATTTTCAGAGTACACGACTATAATGCGTTGTAACCAGGGAAGCGAAAAAGAAATAAATGAGATAAATAAATCAGTGGAGACAATTACCTGTAGTGTATTAAAATATATTTGACAAACATGTTCCAGTCCATGGTAAGAGAATTAAAGAGCCGAAGCGAATCTAAACGATAAAATTCTTGTAAAGAACTCCTGAGGATAAAAAGAAAATTAACAACAGCCTTTATAACAAGACAAAATTGTTATGAATCAGCTCAATATATTGGCCGTAGAGCACATTTTAGTCTGTTAAACAAAACACGTTCGTTCCGTAATGAATGTGATATGTGCTGAAACAAATGTAACTCACTAATTTACGGAAAATAAACATGCATGGCTGCGACAGGAACTGCGATTTCCGAAGAACGGAATTAAAGCGTCCTGAACACATTTATGAATTCAATCAATTGAAATGAATTCTGAAGGTAAGGACTTCAAAGAGGACACTGACTCAAAAAATTAAATCCGTCGTGAAAACTAGGAGACTAGGTTCACATCCTCACACAATAATCTTTAAAAAGAACCTAAGATAATTCGCTCATAATAATCTCTAAGATGGGAGATAATCATCTTCTCACATCATTTCTAATACGGGAAATGAACATATTCTCACATAATAATCTCTAAAATGAGAAAGCAAAATCACATTCTCACATAATAATCCCAAATGAATTTACCATGCATCATGGACAATTTTCTGAACAATAAAAATCTATATGAAGGAACATTAAAAAATTACTTAAAAGGACTCGAATATTCATTATCACGCAAAGCTATGGGTTAGAGCTAAAATAATCGTTCTGAAGTGTGTGGCGTCGACCGCACGCTCGCAACTACCATCTCAAGAGAAAGCTGCTCGAAGACTGACACAATGACACTTGCTCCCACACCAAAGTTACCCAGCTTTTGTACAATATGTGTATAACATGATTACACTAAGCCTGCAACAGACAGAAGGACATTATCCTCCACGTATTTTTAAATACATGGCCTTTGCATTACTTATTAAAGATATTAATCAAACCATAGTTTTCTAAGAAGCTAAAACTTTCGATCAGTTTGCTGTCTTGAATAAGCTTTTTATTCTGAACAGTGGTAAACAATATCTTGGGTTGGTTTTATAATTGGTGAATGATGAGTCTGAAAGATGACAAAAATCCCATGAAATAAACGATGGTTCAACCAATATGTCAGTGACACTCATGATATTAATTTCTCCTTACTTGGTCGGACGCCTCCTAGACCAGTGCTTGTCAAACTATTTGATGTGTGTTACTGGCTGTTGTTTCTTCCAATGTTCCAGGGACCAGTAATATTTTTTTATAATATTAATTTGTACCGGAAACAATACAGGCAATTAATGGCTCACAGACCAGCACCGGTCCGCGGACCACCACTTGAGTACCACTGTTCTTGACAGCACTCGATGTTGGAGATACAAGGAGGTTTTCCAATGGGCCTTGAATATGAATAAACAATTATGAACTGTTAACTATTCTGCATTTATTGCATCGTTTATGAATGGATTATTCTGCATCAATGACAGTTTTTGAATTGACTATCCTGCATTTATGAGTTTATGAAAAAACCAGCTGCAAAATAAAGTTCATTATTCCACAAGTTCAATGATCACAAACATCATGGGTTTACCACAGATGCTTGCGTACTCCATGACTGATGGAGAGAAGAAACCCCGAGTATTCTAAGTAAAAATACGCTGATGCAACTACGCTCTCTAGCTAGGATCCTCAAGATTGTGTAAACGTCCTCAAATTGATGCGCAAGTTCATAACTGTAAAAGTAGGAAATGTCGTCAGTTTGACACACAAGTTCACAAATGTAAAAAGACTCGGGAAGCCCGGGGATCGATGGCCCCTGAATGCAAGATTTCCAGCATTCCCCTGAGGAAACCAATAGTAGTTTAAGCCCACCAGTCAAGGGAGGCACTGAACTCAGAATTATACAACGTGAATTCGATGATGCTTTTGATTTAATTACACCGTACAGTTGACTCTGAGTAAATACACGACGCTAAAATATAGGTTTTTGCGACGTTTGAAATATTACAGTGCCTCAATTTAGATAGAAATAAATATTTGTGTCAGAACAAGAAATGTTTACAGGTTCAGACTTATTAATAGAAGAAAAACTCTTCTCGACGCTGCAGTATAGAACTCAGAGATTTCATGACACCGATTCTAACAGAAGGAAACAAATACGTCAGAAAAGCATAGCACAGTTTACTAAAAAAGAGAATTTAGTTCATTTTTAAATTAGCCTAAGGGCTCCAAAGCCCCAGAGGAATGCCCTCGTAAAGACGAGACTCACCACCGCAGATCCTACATTCAAATGGAGCAAACACTACTTGTATTTACGAGGCTCTGAATAGGAGTAAACCCAAAACCTATATGTACATTCAATCACTGCAGTATCTTCATCAAACTTCACTTGCCTAGTTTTTCTTGCAATCGCAAAAAAAGTATAAAGAGAAACAAGAAAACGTTGAATAAGTTAAATAATCAAAGACTCGTGTGCATTCTACACGAAAACGAAAATACTAAATGTAAACACAGAACAAAAAAAGAAGTCAAGCAGGAGAAAGTTGTGCACGGAACCTATCCGACATGACAATTGTAAAGTTTTCAATGTGTCAGGATGATCAATAGAAAAATAACTATTAGTGCATCTCTCTAAATACGAAGGGCTGGAGAAGCTATTTATAAAAGAAGCAAAATATTCTCTTGATAAAACTTGTGGAGCGAGAGCCAATTTTATGAACTCTTACACCTTTCCCAGAAATACTCAAGATTTTTGCCCTTCAAGAGTACACCATCTCGCTCTCCATTACCGAAATGACACTCGGTCATTAGGTATAATTTTAAGTTCATGCACCATTGAAAATAAAAACATTTAACTATTGATGAAGTTGATTTAAATTTGAAGCAACTGAGACCTGATATCTGCGTGAGATCATGATCAATTTCACGAACTAACTCATCCAAATCTAGACTATACAGAAATTCAAAATTTCTGCGTATGGTTATTCATTGTTCCTGAGTCCCACGAAGTTATCACGCCGTAACAAGCCTCCCGTCCCCCCTATAAGGGAAGAGGGAAATGAAAATGTCAGTTGTACCCTAGAGCATGAATTTTTCAAAAAGTTGCCAATCATTTTGATAAAAACAATATCGAGTTCATAGTCCATCAACTCTAAAACTGTCCACAAGAGACCAGCTTCATTGCAGAAGTAGTAGCAGTATTACTATAGGTGTGCTAGCGCTTCAGTGACTCTGACTATGTCACACCGAAAGTAACACAATTCAGTACATATCATTATCACTCTTATTAAAACATTCCTGGTTTATCAACAACAGTCAAAATTAGGATGGGCTCAACGAGGTTAAAAGATTCATTGCATAAAGTTAAAGCAACATGGCACCATTTATCCTCTACAGAAGCAGATCTACTCTTTACTATCATTCACACGCTGCAAGAGTGGCAAATGCTAAGCGTACCGCAGCCTAAGTCAGAAGGAGAAGCACAGCCAAAAAGCATGTGTTGATGGACGAAGTCAGCTTTGCAATCAAGACTAGCAAGAAAACAGCTTTTTTAAAAAGCAAGAAAGAAATAAGCTGCTAAGGGAGCTATGCTGCATATCGACTGGAGAAACATGAAAAACGTGAACTTTGAGCAAAACCTGAAAATTTAGTAAATTTTCAGTTTCCTTGACCACTTCTTGTTGCTGCCTTCAGTCTACATACACCATGCATCCCTTCGTAGCTTATTTTCTCCTGCTTTAACATGAGCAATTTTTTGGTTGGTCTTGATTCCAAAGCTCCTAACTGCCCTCGACAACACCTTTGTGGTTGCCCTGCGTCACGTAATGAAGGTTGCCGCACGCATAGCAATCCCAGGAACACATATCCTCACCTTACAACTTGCTTGGATTATTGCAACTGCTGTTGAAAACGGGAAAAATGTTAGAATATTGCTGTAATCTCGTGTTATAACGCTGATTTCCTGTAGAGAGTTTTAGTTAGTTTAACAACATATTATAGAGATTGTTTTAATCAAAATGAGTTACTTTTGAGAACTTCACCGCAATGAACTTCAACAATTTTTACAAGTGAAGGGTGGAAAGCACTAGTAAACTACTTGCATTTTTTCCCATGGTAAATATAATATATTTTCCACGGGAAAAAATACAAGTAGTCCACTCCCGTGCTGTCGGTTACGATCCAGTACAGAGGCGATTACGATCCAGTAGTTTACTATATGAAGGGTGGACAGCACTAGTGGACTACTTGCATTTTCTCGTGTGGGAAAAAATGCAAGTAGTCCACTAGTGCTTTCCACCCTTCAAGTGATGCTGAATCTATTCTAAATAACTTATACCTTCTTGAATTTGCTCAAGAACGCTAACGTATGTGACAGTATACCCGTAATAGAGTTAAGAAATTCTGCCAACCCCTTTTTTTGGTGGTAGAAGATCTGTGAACAGTGGCACTATTATGGTGCATGCCCCTCACTCAGAGAAGCTTAACTTCCAGATGTAAGCTAACGCCTCAAAAATGCAGAAAAATTACAACTTCGCGCAATAAAACACGAGAAGTAGACACAATGAAGTAACAGCAATTACAAAAAAGTCAAACTTGACACGTACCTGAAAGTTATTGGAAGATGCAGCAAAGGGTAAAATTTCACTTCTTGAGTCGTTTCATAGAAGTTCGAGGATTGCATAGCATAAATGTAGGCAACTATACTTTTCCTGTGATAGTCGCCAACGACTATAACATGACTGCAAAATAAGAAAATACAATAAGCACAATGAAGGACCTTCGTAATCGATAAACGCAGACACAATTCTAAACAACGAAAATGAAAAATGAAAGCTCAACTTACTCTAACATTCATCAAGAAATTTATTTACCGAGTCATTCATCAGTGAAACTTGTGTCTCATTGCTAGGAGGAAATGATCGAAAAGTTGCCAAAAAATAAGGTAGATAATTGTTCAAGTTAATTTTCACCAAGATTTACTGATATTTTTACGAGCAGCTATTGCAGTGAGATGTATTCATATCCGTTGATGTATTGTTAATTTACTGAGTTACACAGTCATACCCAAGTGTAAGCATCATACGAACCGTATGAAAAAACTTAAAATGCAAGCCATGCTAAAGTTATTTCCGAACCCACAATTCCGAGCACAGTATTAAAACAGAATGTCTGAATTGCGCATGATCTTTATATTAAATACTGTATCAAAATACATTATTAGGATACTATTACTCTGAGTTCGAAACCGAACGATGCATCTTCCCTTACCTCCAATGTCAAGAATTTTATTAAAAATAAATGTTTATTTTGAATTGCTCAAGTTTCCTTTACGCCAAGATTTTCTACGCACATAGTGAAGCACTTTGCAAAGAGAGAAAAGCATAGCTCATTCAACTACAGGTCTGTTTGGAAGATTTATCTGTGCCTGATTTTTAGAACATTATTTAACAATTAGAAAATTGAAAGCGTTGAAAATATTCAATTCACCAGCGTTTGGGATAGATAATATATAATTTCTGTAGAAAGCTGAACTACTCAGGAATCTTTTCTCAGTGAATTTTTGTACCCCGTGCAGTTGCATAACCATCATAAAATGGTGATGCAAGCATCTGTTAAATCTCAGCACATCCATTGAAGTACAGTGCTGACCTACACTACATCAGTTGTAGTACAGTGCTGACCTACACTACATCAGTTGTAGTCCATTACTGGCTTACACTACAAAAGAAACAAACGTAAGTAACATCTTCAAAGTAGAAGCATGAGGCTTCATACGGCGCTAAGCAGCATGATGGTATCAGATACACAGCATGGAAGAAAGAGCTACATTCCTGATCTCCGAACCACATAAGCAAACCACGGAACTAACAACGGACTTTCGTCCCAACAACCGCTCCATCAGTACGCGGCCCCTTGTTCTTGTCGCCACAGACATCCAGAAGCACTCGGCAATACTGGCTACGTTCAAGCGCTCACGTACTCAACGCTCGATCACACCAGTACTCATTTTCCACACTTGGGTAAGTAAAAATTATCCTTTGGAGTATGCTCATATGGACAAGCAAGTCAGCACTACAAAATAAATAATTTCCGTGTATCTGTTCATTGTTTGCCCTCTCCTGGTGAGTTATACGATCCACAGTGAAATCTGAAGTATTCAGTGCCCAAACCTGAATCATTTTTTCTAATTTGATTCAACGATTATAAATATATTTAATAAAAGAAATATTAGTACAGGCGGCACATGGCACAACATGGCGGATGCCGTAACAATTAGAACTACGTGCTTGTACCAAGAAAGTAACTCTTAAAATCTTAGCTGCAGAAGGGATTTTTATTTAGCTGAGTTCACTTACCAGTTGATGGTTCTATGCTTAGCCATACTGACAAATAAAACTCAAACACAACATGAGTAGTACAGTGCAAGTCTTTCACCGGCAACAATGGGACCTTTGCAGTCGCCGGTTAATACAAAATAGTTATTTCACGCAATCCCTTAACCCTTTCAGTACCAAATTAATTGGGAAGATTTACAGAACTGCCACGCATATATTCTTGGTCTATGGGTTCATATTAGTTATCAAAAAAAATTTGGTGACCCTCCGACCCCCCTCACCCCCCAAATGGGGTGAGACATATATGTACCGCTGGTACTGAAAAGGTTAAGCAAGCGAACACTAAAAGCAAGCAGGAGACGAGAATTTTTACTGGGACATATATGTACCGCTGCTACTGAAAGGGTCAATACCTTATTTAAACCTCGTATTATATCACCCAAGTAACCACAAACAATTCATAGACACGCTAGACATAAAAAGAAAACCATATCAATTGCAAGTGCCGGTTAAAATGAATTCTACTGTAGTAATAAATACGCTTGCTAAGCTTAGTCTCCCACTTTAAATCTGAATCCCCGAGAAAATCCATTTTCAAGATGAATTTTGCTGGCAACCATCCATAACATTGCTATGATGAATTGCAACACCCTATTATTTCGTACAACTATTATTATTCACTAAGCCAATATGCGTTTCATTCACCTAGCAGATTTTTGGTTAGTGCAAACCAGCGGTTTTTCGAATGGAATTTACCTCTACAGCAATAGCACATGCATGTACTTTTATCTATGAGAAATGACACAAGATTGATGATTTTTCACTATGGGATTAATGAAAAAATATGCTAGGCAATATTTTGTAATAACGAAAAATAAACGAGAACCACTGGTTTAGTGCTTAACGCTGCAGTTGTATAATAATCTTAAACTTCCTCACGCACCTATGAGGTAAAGTGCGTTGCTTTCGCCAAATGAATTTGAATGCCTGAAAAATACTTCTCGTCTTCTCACTTACTTTTATTTCATGTCACAAGACCAGGTAACTCAGACGCACAAATTGCACTTGCAGTCGCACTAGAAAACCAAGACAGTTTGCCACAGCAAAATCATCCTGACACAAAGAAAACTTTCGGCCTCCTGACTGTCCGGAAGCTGCAACACAAAGTCATTGAACTGGCACATTATGCTAATCTACGTTAAAAAATACATTAGAAAATTATGTGAACATCGCAATAAGAAGGGCGGAGGAGTGAGACGGGTTAGAACAGTGTTTCTCAAAGTTTTTTCAATCAAAGTAGAACCTGAAGGACACTATTACCTGAAGGGCACTTACCTGAAGGACACTATATGAACCTGAAGGGCACTATATCCTTAGGACACTATTTGATTTTCCACCGCCCTCTGATGATTATATCACTGTATATTATACAGTAATATACACCCTCCGTTCAAGGCGTACCCTCCTACCGCCCCCTTGCATTTCCTCAACGCCCCCAGGGAGCGTTGAGGAAAACAGACCACTTTGAGAAACACTGGGTTAGAACAATAACTGAAATGAAAACAATGGAGAAGCAAATCTGAAAATAAGACATGCAGCTAACACGAGGTACTGAGTAACAATCAAGAGCTCACACTCAAGCCAATCCTAGTATTAGGTTGTTACAAAAATAATGGCCGCTCGAAGGGCAACGCATGCTTCTGAAATCGGCCATTATTTTTGTAACAACCTAATATTTGGCATCTACATTCAATATTGAACCCCGCTGATGGTCCCGTACTCGTAAGACTGCCTTCACAAATACTGCAATACTTCACCAAAAAATTGGGAACTTTTTCTGACCTTACGAAGTTCTCACAGCGTCAATTTTCGCTTCCTCTAACAAGAACCCCTAAGTTGACCTGTAACGCAGATATGTAAATGGGTATCAACTAAAAATAGAATCGAAAAAACACCCAAAATTTCCAACGCTAAAATCTATGTGACCCTCGCTGTAAGTATTTTTTCAACACTTATTTCGCTAAAGTTATTTATTCAAGCAAAATATTTTTTATTGTTAAGGTTACCTAAAAAAGCCAAAACAATGAAGGTCAATAATTGTTCAAGCCTCCAGCTCTTGGGTGAAAAAAATTCCAGTGCTATGAAACTGAAAGACCTCGGTCACTGCAATACAGTATTAGTAGTGATATAAGTTTGCTATACTCAGGCAGAGACTTGACATCATACGCACGTATATATGAAAAGAAACAAGGAAATCTTGTCATACGCACATTTCCCCAATGCAGAAATTTCTCTGCCTGTAAATCTTTCCCTATAGTGTATTAACGTAAGTTACGTTTTCATCATCACATAATTTAAAATTTCTTTCAATCGCATGTTTGCTCTTCATTTCCTTACACGAGATAATTTTCTCACGAATATGCGACTTATTGTTCATCCTGAATGATGAAGAGCAAAACTACGGAAGTCACGTTATTTCCAAAAGAATATGCTACGA
Organism: Trinorchestia longiramus; assembly: GCA_006783055.1. NCBI lineage: Eukaryota > Metazoa > Arthropoda > Malacostraca > Amphipoda > Talitridae > Trinorchestia > Trinorchestia longiramus. The sequence continues at coordinate 85,354 of VCRD01001256.1, forward strand.
CACATGCAAAAATTGTCGTATAAAGACGGAGAAAGCACAAATTTTCAAATAATAATCAATTTAATACCAAAGATAAAGTCAAAGTAAAATTCTTTCAGAAATGATAGGAATTAAAATGTCTACAGGCGTTTCATACTCCCACAAAAAAAACGAGTTTGCCTAAAGTTCAAAAAGTATGCATCACCTGACAATATCAGTAAAACATCAAATTAGGCAGGGCAGAACCCTAGACTTACGGTTATCTAAACCTCTCGTAGGTAATGTGATCACAGTGCAATAATAGCATTAATGTTTACCGCCTCACTAGGTATGCTAATATTTTAGAGGTAGAATATGCTGTTAAGCATTAAACTGAAACTGGCGAGGTTTCTTCTACTGTATCAACCTTGAGTTTCTTGCAAGGTCTGTCATCCTCCACAGCACACGGCTCAGATGACCGCTTAGTAGCATTTACATCCTTGGCTTCAGCTTTGCCGTTTTTGACTTCCTTGTGGCTCACCACTTCAGATTGATCTCTACTGTCATCATCCATCGTCTCAGCGCCATCATCCAAATCATTCCCTTTTCTTGAATCAGTCACGGGTTCTTTTTCAGTGGAATCACCGTTCATATCTTCAAAAGCGACGCCATTTACGCCTGACTTCTCGTTGTCAGTTGAGGAGCTTGCCAGTTTTGTATCCTCTAAATCTTCCTCTTCGTCATCCTGGATGCCAGGTTCGGCAAAAGAGCTCTTTTCTTTGAAAGATACAATGATGCAGGTCATATTGTCGCATCCAGTGCCATCGCCTCCCAAATCAGGAGCAAGGCAGTGTTCAAACATCTGTAGAAGAACAAATTTAAACTTCAAGGTCTCGAGTTTTCTATAATCTAACCGCATTTCCTATCATAGCAAGTCTTAGGACCTTGTGGTCTTCGAATGCTTTAGTTTTGAATTCCCAATATTCAAGATTTAACATTTGTCGATGCCCACACCGGGAGAATTAACACGTTTGTTGAGATGCGACCCACCGGTGTACCACTTAGGTTAGGTTCTGTAATTTTTTTCAGATCCTTCTAGTGACTATGCGTACAAAGTTAAGTTTTACACCAATCAGGCAATCGCAACAAACGTGTTAATGTTACGATTACTTGTGACGTCCTGTTCCTATAAAGGGCCTGAAAAAGGTCGTATTTTTTAAATCACGATAAATCAACCGCACGAGCTTTTTCGACCATTTGATCATAGAGCGAGCATTTACATAAAAAAACTCGAAGCTTCGAAGTCAGCAAACAACTTCCTAGTGAATAACAAACAAATTCATCATCATTACCACATGGTAGTCTCATCAACCAATCCTACGTTTTTAAAGTCAAAATATACCTCAAGACTTAGTTTAGTCTACTGAACACAGTAACCATAAGCCCAACAAAGAACATAAACATAACCCAGTGAAAAAGCGGCGTTAACCTACCTCGTTGCAGACGGAAGAAAGAGGTGTATCAGGATCCTTGTCAAGTCTTTCCTTCACGAAGTCAACAGCCTCCTGCGATGAGAGGGAGTTCCAGATGCCATCACAGGCGATAATGATAAAGTCGTCTTCTTTGGTAATGGTCTTGACGAGCAGGTCTGGGAGGGGGCTGATCATCTGCTCCGTGGCGGGAACTTTCGTGTTCATCTTGTAGCCGTGGTCACCTGCCCAATGCAATTAATAAAATTTTACCACACAAAAAAACATTTACTATTAAACTTTTCCTTGACGTCTAAAAGGCTACTTCAAACTTCCACACACTTAAATATGAGAATGTGTTAACTTCTCTCTCAGTAGGTTCTGATTTTTTGGCTAAGTTAATTACACACCGTAGTAATCAAACGTCGCTCTTAAAACTCTTCAATAAGCTCTTTAAAAGCCAGCAAATACTACGGAATTAACATTATAGCTAGACCGTATGGGACTTGAGAAGCAACCTAAGAATGGCCAACTCGGCTCGTCCCTATTCTATTCTTACCCAGAGCTCGAGACAGATTCAGACCTCCGTTGACTCGGCCGTCCTCTGTCACTTTGCCTCCAGCCTTGATGATCCTCTCTGTCTCTACGTCATCCTCTGGTTTGTGGTCTACGCTCATGTCGACAGCCTTGCCGGCGCGACTGAGCACACAACGCGAGTCCCCTACATTGGCGACGTAAAGCTTGTTTTGGTGAAGCAGTGCAACGCAAGCAGTGCATCCACTGTCATATCCGGGCTGCGCGAGAACATATAGCAGTCAATTTTCAAGTGTGATCAATATTCTCCTCGAATATGCGATATTTGAATGTAAACTAGGCTCAGGAGTTTCCTGTGTTGTATCAAAGCTGATTCAGATTTTTTTCTTAATGTAATGCGTTGCAGTCACGTTTACCCTCAAGCGGCATATGGCTTTCGAGAATTATTTTTTCGTGTAGCTACACAGGGAAAAATGTCAGCCCCTCTACGAAAAATAGCACTGTAAACGCATAAAAAACAAACGAGATTAAGATACCTATGGTCACTACGCGTTATGATCCACTGTCAAGTTTACATTGAATAAATCTTTAGTGCAATCGAATCAAGCATGCCAATAATTACTACACAAACTACTAATCCAAACTACAAACATAAATACCAGTAAGAAACAAGAAAAGCCTACTTACACCATCAGGCATTTTGGCGTAAAACTCTGAGTAGATATCATCGTCTTCAGTAGCGAGGCCGTTTTCGTCGTCCTCTTCGTCTTCGTTTCCACAGCCTAGGTTCGCTGCACCAACCTCCTCACCAGACTGACTGTTGTCGCTCGACTCGTCTTCGTCATCTGAATTTTCATCTTCATCGTCGTCATCATCGTCCTCGTCGTCATCACTATCATCATCATCATCGTCGTCGTCGTCGACGTCATTGTCGTCGCCGGCAAGATCATTTTCAAGTTTGTGTGCCAAGTTCCCACTGAGCAGAAAACAAACTAGTTCAACAAAGGCAACATTATACTCAGCGAAAACCTTCCTCAAATTTGATCGAATATCCTCAATTCTCTTCAAAAAGCTCACAAATATTTAGTTGAACAAACATTTAGTTGACCAAATATGTACTAGGTGTTATGAAAGAAAGTATCCAAAGAATCCAATAATCATGGCAAGCTACACATTGAAAGTTACAGCCGTAGATGGAGGGAAACATATGAGCCAAGTAAAAGTTTCATATTAATATTAATTAAGAATTGTAACGGTTGCAGAATCAAACTCACTACTATTGATTCTTAGATGTTCAATCATTAGAAATTTTTACAACTACGTTGTTCATCACAAGTACCGAAATAGACCGTAATTTTTTCAGACTAGAAGAAAAGTTGAATAGAAGTGGAATTTGTGAAGGATGAGAACAACAACGGACTGGATGTGAAACTAACGGAAACTGACCTAGAACGGCCAAACGGCTCGTTTCTATTGCCTTATTCTATTCTGACCAAGATATTCCATAGCGTAACGTTATTCTACCACTGAAGAAGTTCATTTTCTAAAAATTGAAAGTCAAATGAAAAAATCAAGAACTTCAGTTTGAAAATAAAGGAAAATTTTCTATTAAGATTCTCAGTGATAGCTAAAATAAATAAATACATATATGCAGTATTACACCCTGCAGAAAACTTCCCAAACGAGACTAATGAAAAATTTCATCACTAGAGCTCCCTCTCAGGGCTACGTATAAAATGTAACTATCCAGGACAGGAAGTATACATTTCTTTACAAATAAATGATCAAGTTTCTTACTTCTCTTCTTTACATACCAGTTTTTAGTCCTTCTATACAACACAAGCACATTCATCATAATGTCAAATACGCAACAAAATATACTTATGGTACACCATTCACGATGCAGCCAACCTCACCTACACCAGGGCTGTGTAGTCTCACCCAAGCGACTTCTCGTAGTTTCCACCAAGTTACTTTCCATAGTTTTACATAATCTTAACAAGGCTTTTGAACTTGTTAGTTATCCAACATACATACACAAGGTTTAGACAAAACATTGCTGATTATTCTAAATTATCTTTTAAACAACTAGTAGTTTCGGCACTAAACTGAGAATAATGTGTATCCAATGGAATTGTTTTTCATGTATACTAGACAGCTAGGCTTAAGCTTTTACTTGCATTTAGAAGTTATTTGCAAGCTCAGTTAAAGCTTTAGTTGTCTCTAATTATTAACTGAACAAAAAGAATGTAATCAGCTAATGATAAATAAATAAACCCATCGAGTTCGACAGATCGTCCATGTCTACAAAATTCGAAAAAACTTTATTCAGACAATTATTGAAGCAGTTATACATAGCAAATATTCGTGTTCAATCATTCAATTGTGTAGTTATTCATATTCCAGCAGGCATACCTGAAAATAAGATAAAATGCAACGGACATAAACTAAAATGATCAATTAATATGATGCAAGTACCTCAATTTAATTAGCACTGGAATGTGCATTACAAACAAAACTAATCCTTTTTTGAAGTTTTTGCCTGAAAGTAGACACTAAGACTAAGGAAAGGCCTTCAAATGTCCTCTAACTGCACAACTGCCTGTAGCTACGGCATGGAACTGGAGTAGCAACCCAAAACTGCACCAATCATCTCGTTCCTGTTAAATCTTTATATGTACGGAGTACGACAACATAACTTCCTTTTTAGCGCAACAAAAAGTCATGAGAAAAGGAAGTTATGTTGCCGCACCGTGCCCATGTTTCACACGGTGAAATACGAACACGGAAACTCACTCGACAGCGTAGTTCTCGTCATCTTCATCCTCGTCATCACTATCCAAGTCTTCCTGAGAGAGCACCTTCCTCTTAACCTCGTCTAGTGCCGCCCTCCTGGCCTTGCTGTCAGTCGCTCTAGTGACAGGCGCCTCTGTAGCAGTGTGAGTAGATTCCTCTGTGGACAATGTGGTGGTCGTGATGGCAGACTTTCCCTTCACTTTGCCTCCTTTTCCTCCACTCTTACCCTTGCCTGGAGACGCGCGCAAATTAATATACAAAATATAAGAGTGTAGTAAAATACACCTCTAATTAAATAAGCAAAAATACACGCTTATTATGAAACAAAATATACGCCTATAGTAAAATACATGAATGATCACGCTAATTAGATTTCAGCAATATTATTATTATCGTTTAGACTCGGTTGATGAACTTTTGTCGATGGAATTGCTGTAATCTAATTAGCGTGAAAATACAATGGAGGTTAATAAAACACATGCTTTAGACAAGCTCAAAGAAACTTTTGCAGCACTGACCCGTGTAACCCGGAGACTCTGGAGTCTTGGAAGACACGTGTGCTGAGAGCATCGTGGGCACAATTCTCCTACCCTCAACAACAAGGTCAGACTTGTCCTTGTCAGCATCACCATTCACAGCCTCCTCAGCCTCATGGTCAGCAACATCGCCGTTTGTTAGCTTCTTGATTTCAGCCCCAGAATCACTGGATATTTCTTCAGTGTCTCCATTGGTCAATTCTTGCGCCTTAAAATTAGGTGATTCTTCCTTAGACTTATCAGAGTTGCATTCAAGTTCCTCCTTGGGAGGTAAGCCTTCCTCGTTAAATTTTCCTAAAGAATCATCACTTTTATTTTTACTACTACTAATGCAGTCGCTGCTACTAATACTACTACCTGAACTACATCTATCAACGTTCTTGTCATCGGGTTTCTCTGGCGTGGTTGGAGCATCATTTGAGGTTTCTTCTTCTGAGTCACTTCTCTTTTGATGCAAATCTGAGGAAACTCCGGCTGATTCTGAGCTTCCAACTTCTTTCAACTTGGCCAAAGCTTTGCCAGCATACCTCGATGCAAGCAAGTCATCGATAGGCATATTGGCATCTTTGCGTAATGCAGATACAATGTCTGGGTCTTCACTGTCTGTACTTTCATCTGCCTCTTCACCTGCCACGAAAACATGGGTAACTCAAATTACTGTCAATGACAAATTGAAAAGATTTCTTTACCACAACATGAACTACAAAATAGGGTATCGAAAGCCACTATCTTTGGCAATTAAACAAATGACTTTCCTACAAAATGCACTAAAAACAAAGGTGTCCCAAGTTACCAACATCAGTAAATTAAATAAACTTGCCTCAGCTACATCAACCACTGGCTATATATCATGAATAACTCATTAGTGCCAACCTATACATAAACATGTTTAAATAAAATACCTTTTTCCTCATATTATGATGCTAGTAACTGATTATCTTGGACAGTTTTAAGTCGATAAAATAAAAATAAAGCTCAAAAAACCCTACAAAGACAAATGTGTAATTGACAACTGCCAGTTTAATAAAATAGCAATTAGATTTTTCTTACATGAAAACAATTAGATAATTTCTTACATCCTATCAATAATATTTTTGCATAATGGCAATTAAATCATTGCATACAAAATGTATTTTAGATAGTTTCTAATACAATGACAATTGGATCATCTCAACCATGTAAAAAAATTTTGGAGAGAAAAAGTCACAAAATACCTCACACATAAAGCACCAAGAAACTTAAATAGAAAATAAAAACTTTGTGATAAAAATAACAAATTAATGCAGCAAATAAAATACCTAACTATCAATTCTGACTTTAAACTCCACATTAATGATAAAAACTTGTAAATACAACAAATTACCTTTCTTGGAGCTGGCCATCTTCTTCAATAGAGAAAGGACCTCAGGTGTTAAAAGATGTCGGTCAAACGTCAAAAAAGCCTCGACAAGAGCCTGGAAAAGCAGCAAGCTTAAAATAAGTTACCAAGTTTCAAAATAATTCACAGAATACACACTCTGCCTTCATTTACTCATGTGTGATCTCTCCCACACCCTCAATTTCATTCCCTTACTAAACATTCCTGTTTTCAGCTCACATCTACTTTTGAAATTAATTACTTCATTCACCATTTTACTAAACACTGTCATTCACAGTCAACTTTTCACTGCCTCCAGCAATCTATTCAAAACGTACCACATACATGTACTCATGAGAACTTCAATCCTGTCTTTTATAAATTCATGAATGGCATAATTTTATTCTCCCTCTTTGCTTGTATTTCATCACATGCCTGTTACCATGCTAGTACACAATTCACACACCCACATCCTAACACTTAGCATAGCTTTTCTAATTCAAGTAAGTGGTTTACATTTTCCCAACACCTCTTCAATGCATCTAATATAAAATCACTGCAATTTTACATATTCTTTGTCTTCCATTCCCATAACATTACACAATAAGCTCTCTTAACCAGAACTTGCCCTCAAGTAGAAAATTACCACAAATTACTGCATTTGTACTTATTTCCTATAATCTTATACAAGGAATCAAAGAGCTTAAGCATAACACAGGAAAATTACCTGAATGACTTGTCACAATGCAGATTTTCCATAACCTAACCAACTGCTACAATACACACACCACAGGCCTATTTTCCATGAAGATTGGAAGATGCGTAAATCTGACACTGGTCTATTGGACATTTAAAATTATAAAAAGTTTCTGTAACTGCATGAATGCATTATATTTCAGGCAAAATATTTGTGCATTCAAATTAAAAACCACTAATCAACTTTTCATTTGATATTCTTCAAATAATTGGCAAGAACTCAGAGAAAAAGATGAAAATCATACCAATTATAAATGATTTTTTCAGAAATACACCTATGTGATTGACACAAGAGTGGAGATAAGTTTAGATATTTTGACAGTGAATGAATGATTTCTAGTACTATTGAGAATTTCCACAGTAAAATTGAAAACTAAAGAATCAAGTTGACACAAGTTACAAGGTCTGATGATACCATTGTACAGGTGAGAATTACATGGGATGGTGGTTCCAAACACACAAAAAAGGAAAAAAGTAAAAGACAAGATGCTGGACCAGCTAATAAAACAAACTAAAGTATCTATTTAGCCAGCTTCAGCTGATCATAAATAGGGTTAATGGTATATGGTTGGGTGAGTATTAGCCATTTTCATGGCTTTAGCCATGATTCTTGATGAAGTATTGGTATATGGTACTGGAATATGGCAATGATAGTTATAATTTCAGCACATCCCACCTACCTAAACCATTAAATTGCAACACTCCAACAGCCATTATGGTCAGCACTAATGGCAAATTCTAAAAGAGATTGTCTAAATCACATGCTAATGACATGAGCTTATCCAGCAGAAAAGAGTTAAATAATTTACCCCCAACAAAATATCAACACAAGGTAAAAATCTAATGAAAATTTGAAAGGTATTTCATCTTCAGTATAATAATGGCAAGAAAACCAATGCTCTGAAGCTGAGAAATATTCAAACAGAAGACTTGTAGAATGGAAACCAGACAAGTTTATTAAAACTATTGTTGTTAGTATGTTGCTCAATCTTTCTTACTTCAAACAATGCTATCATTATTTGTTATTTTCATGTGTAATGCAATGAGAGCTAGCACTAGTTTTCTAAACTGCTACATAAAATTAAGAACTTTCTAGTACCCATTCATATGTACTAAGAAAGTAAGAGGTAACTGTAAGAAATGTAATTGCTTATACATACACTATGCTTGTGGGCACATAATTTATTTATTTTTACCTATTGTAAACAAGTCACAATAAACCAAGTTTGAGTATTTGAATTAATATCAAATACTTTGAGATGAAACAATATCTGTCCAACTCTGGTTTCAAATATTGCCATGTACATTGAAAATTTAAAACTGCATGCTCAACAAAGCAGATACCTGTAGTCTTAGTAGAACAAAATCACTTGTTTCTACAAAATGCTACTGCCAAGCTTGCTACTGCCTGCATTAATGATTGTCACAACAATGAAAAGTTGGAGTATTGAACCAAAATAAAATTCTCTACAACAGTCATTCATATTATTATCAGGCACCCAAAACAGTTGTACATTTTTTCAGATAATTTAAAAAATTACAAGACTCTCAGGCTCTGGATGTGGGCTGTTCAAACTTTTGAAAACATTAAGCAAGATACAAGAGACCTGTGTGTACACATCATAACTCTCACCTTTCTCATGTTGCCATTCTTATAAAATTCATTGGCAAGAAGGTGTGTGGGGAAGTGCAAAGCAGTGTACTCTGCCACCTCATGTCCCCCGTGACCATCATAGACAGCAAATAAAGATCCATTCTTGTCAAAGTCAAGAATGGCATTATGGGCATCCTGTAATTACAGAAAAATTCAATCAAAACAAGATATACATATTGCAAAAGAAAAGAAAAGTTAAATCAAAATGAGCTATAAATAAAGCAGGAGAAATTTAAAAAATATATCAAAAAAGCTCTAAGTAAAAGAATAATAAAAGTGGGCTCTAGATATAGCATGAGAAAGTCCCCCCTATATCAAACCCTTAAAATGAACTGAACAAAAATTTATTCACCCATGCACGATGAATGTTCATGAGGATGACATCACCTCTTTAATGTATTGATAGTTCTGAATTAGTAGGGCACTAGGTTCTTCATATAATTGGGTGTTATCCTACACAGTATTATTGGACTAACATAACACCCTTCATTTGGGATCAAGTGTCATGATGATAGCTTGAATATGATAACAAATTCTAATTTAAAGCCAAGTCTGGGATCAGATTTAAATACACAATATTATTGGATTACTATAAGAGCCTTCATTACAGCTCAGCATCAATAGCTTGAGAATGGTTGCAGGTCATTCTTTATAGCTGGGTATGGGATACGGTTTTGATAACAGCAATAATCATGTATCCAAACTAGACAGTGAATCACTCAACAGTGTATTCAGTGAATGCACTGTGTATTGTAGTCTAAAGCAGTAACATGTTTGGGAAGATTTCTATACCATGGAAGGAGAGCATCGTGCTGTAGAGATCAACTCTGCTTTACGTACAACAAATAAACAATAGGTAACAACACAACAAGTTAGCAGAAAGTAGTATGAGTAGAAATGGTCTATGGAAGCTGAGCTGTTGAATGCCAGATATAATTACTTAATTTACTAATTCACTGGCTTACATTAAATGAGAAATTTTTTATTGCAATTCCAAAGAAGCATGCATTCAAACGAACAATTGAGCTGCAAATATTTCACAATTTTGTTCTAAAGCCCAAATTTTTAGAAATCAAACAATTTTTTGTTAAAAATAATGCAAATTCAAATAATGCTTCCTCCTTGGATACATAGTAGCCTTACATTTTCCAAGTTTTTACCATAAGATATAAAGCATTATAATAGAAGTCTTTTTAATCAGCACCTATGGGACTTTGCAGTTGCTGGTTAATATCACCCAAATAACCATAAACAATTCATAGACATGCTAGACATAAAAGGAAAACAATATAAATTGCTTAAAGCAGTTAAAGATGAAAAAACAAGGAGTAAATATATAAAGCTTGGCCAGGGAGTGTTGGTTTAAAGGAATTCTAGTGTAGTAACACATTCCTCAGTGGCACCATTATCAGGGTTACAATAATACAAAAAGTGAAATTAGGTCTCATATTTCTGAACACAACCCTCGGACAACGTTTACTACACACACACGCAGGATCATGTACTTATACGTGTGGTGTGTGCTGGTACCGAGCAGGTGTGAGTGTGTGTACAAGCATATGTGTGTGCTGGTGTAGTGAGAGTGTGTGTATGGGCATGTGTGAGTGCTTGCCCCCCAGTGTTGATTATTAACCCATTATGACCGAATGTTGCAAACATGAAACGTAATATACATTCCCAATACAACAAAAATATTTTAAAACTTGAATAGTAATTTTTAGCCAGGTTTTGTAAATACATGTTATTTGAACATAATTTGATATTCTGCTCATAAAATATTGCATTCGACACCCTACAGGATGACAAATGACAAGCACACGGAGTAGCCTCATGTGCAAAAAAATTTAATTCTAGCATTAATAAGTTAATTGTAATTTTTATGTATGTTTATTCATGGAGAAAATTACCTTAAATCCAACATAAGACAAATTGTTTTCAGAAGTATTTAAAATGTTTTCTAGTCATATTTCTTGCACTAATTCACTTGGACCTCAACAATGGGAATTTTATCCAATTGAATTTACAAAGTTCAATGATGAATATATATGGAACAATTGTTAAAAATCTTAAAGAACTCTGCTTTCATGAATGAGGATTTCAATCACGTGCAGCAAAAGGATTAACCTCAATAAAAAGTTGAGAAAGACACTACAATGAGAAGGCACAGTTCAGCTTAAAAAAGATAAATATTCAAACCAAATAATGTATCACAGACATCAAAAATTTAATCACAGAAATTAATTCTATTTAACTGTATGTCAAAATGCAAGTATCACCACTTCTCAAAATTCTATTAAAAACTTTTCCAAAATCACAATTTGAAATGATAATCACAAATATTCATTCATGTTCATAAGCTTTTTCAATAATGATTCTATTAAACAATACAATTTAGCAGTGGCAATCCAATGCCCAGTATGCATATACAAACATTGATGATTTTCTTCATTCTAAAAAAACATTAAAATTTAAGAAATGGAATACCATATGACATGAAAATTTTAGTCAATGTAAGTTGTATCAACAAGTGTGTACTTAAAAATGTAGTAGTAGACTAGTTTTATATTTATTCTCTAAGTCAAACATCAAGTCTGGTACTCAGCTAACAAAATCATGGAGTACAATTCATCCTTAATTATCCTGATAAATGTTTTAAAAATTTGTACAAACCAACTAATTTTACAAAAATCAGAATGGAAATAAACATTATTTTCATATGTGCAATATGTTACGAGATTACCATTAAGATAAAAATCTAAAAGTATATACAGCTGCTGCAACTATTCTGCTCAATAACCTCACAAATTAACTTTAACTTAATTTCCCTTAAGGGTTCAATTCCTTCTTTATAATTTTTATCTTAAAATCATAAGAACACAGCATCACCATCGCAATTTATGCTACAAACATGAAAATTTTAAGGAGCTTTTCAGTTATAGTTACAATATATATAAAAAATAGGAAAAAATTTAAATTAATCTTTTGGTGTACATGCTTCCAAAATTAAAATTATCTTTCCTCCTTTGAAGTGGCTCATGAATTTATTCCTAAGAATAATACAAATGGATATTCATTGTCAATGAAGGTCCATCATAAGGAAGATACTACTTCCAAAAAAATTATATACATTAAATATCTATTTGAAATAATTCAAAACTTATTGGAATCATTCAAAAACTGAATACTAGCATATATAACCTTAAGACACAATTTTAATAGAGCCGAGATTAAAGCACAACACAGCTGAATGAACTACACGAACATTTTAGGATTTTTTTTAGTTATTTACCTCCTGAGATGTTCTCCAGCCTTGCATAGAACTTGAACCACATTTCAAGAAACTGGACTCCTCATCACTGCACTCTTTATCAGTGACTGGTTTAGATATATATATTCCCATGATTGTTCAACAAGCATAAAATTGCTAACAACATGAATCGACTACCACATCATACCACACGATCTACCGCTCAACCATCAACAGTGGTGGAGGGGGTGACCAGGGGTGAACAACTAGTGTTGCCATGGCGCGAATACTTTTTCCTCTAAAAAAAAACCTCTAACTTCAAATTTTTTATTGATAAAATAGTAGTGACATTCATATAGGAATCAGTGTCCTTTAATTTTGAAAATAAATTGTGTATTTATGGATTTTTTTACCGTAAACAAGGCAAAAAAATTATTCGAACCTATGAACCTGATTTATAGACAATTGTGTTTATGATAAAAATATATATGATGAAATACACAGTTCCACTAAAAATTTGGATTATATTATAGTTTCATGATTTAAGAATACTATAAACTATTGAGTTTATAACTATATAAACTATTGAGTTTGCAGCCACCGTAGTCGAGTGGTTTGCGGCCCGTGTTCTGTATCGGGTCTCTGCTTGTGCAGAAAGACTGCGTGCGGGTTCGAAACCCGGCAATGAATACGAGCTGTTTCTCGTTTCACGCCGTGAGCTCGCACTTATCGGTAAGACCTCAACTCATCGCCCGTGGACACATCCCAGGATCGTCGCATGGAGCTCACCATCATCCTTACTCTATGAATGTTAACCTTAAGAATTTAAAAACCAATGTACTAAATGTCTATGTACTGTGTACTTGATTGGAAATAAAGATTGTTTTTTATACAACCACCGTAGTCGAGTGGTCTGCGGCCCGTGTTCTGTATCGGGTCTCTGCTTGTGCAGAAAGACTGCGGGTTCGAAACCCGGTAAAGAATACGAGCTGTTTCTCGTTTCACGCCGTGAGCTCGCACTTATGTTCAATCTCACCCAGGATCGTCGCATGGAGCTCACCATCACTCTTACTCTATGAATGTTAACCTTAAGAATTTGAAAAACCAATGTACTAAATGTCTATGTACTGTGTACTTGATTGGAAATAAAGATTGTTTGTTTGTTTGTTTGCCAGTTCTTGTAATAAAAATTCATGTGCATTTTGAGTGTTTGCTGTCATCAATGTTATCTCCATCTGACCAGTACTAGAGAACTATTTCCTGTTGAAAATATGACATATTATCATTTATTTGTAGTTGGGAGAAAAAACAATAAATCATGGGCTAAAAAACATCAATATACTCATCATATAGATTTATCGTTCGAGGAGAACGATCTCCTCGTGAGAAAATCGATTGAAGACTCTGCGTTCGTCAACGTGTAAGTATGTACGTGAAAATCCCTATGAAGGTGGAAATGACCATTCATGTATATGAATTATGAACTTTATCCTAAAATTGCACTCTCGTATCACGATTAGAAATTATAAAAGGGAGGCTGGAATTCTATTCAACTAATTTAGGAGAGTAAATGCATATGCACATGACATCGCTAAAAGTTATTATATATAAATTTAACGTCAATCGCTGCAGAGAAAAAGAAATGAAATATATTCAAAACGAATTTTTCCGTCATTAAAGAAAGGTTACATATCTTTTTCGCGAGGTAAAATGCATTGGAGATAAAATCCCACGAAATTTTAGGTGAATGAGAGAGGAATAACTACTCTATAAGTCAAGCAAGGGATTTAAACACACACTTTACAGCTTTACTGGCGTATGCTTCCTAGGACTGAGATCGTATACTTTTTTCCATGGAGATATTATGTGTGGAAAGTTCAATAAAAAATGTGTTTTTAGATACCTTTTATTACCGCATGCAGGCACTTGTTCGTATTAAGACGGTAGTTTACTAGCAATCTTTGCCAGTTTCTAATTAAAAGAATGAATACACAGATATAATTATAGCCGTTACAGTGCTGTAGTTGTTTATAGTTTCATTATACAATAATACATACATATACTGACACAGGAAACTTATTTGTACAGAAATAATTTGACCGAATGCATAAATTCCAAATTATTTGTTCTACCCTAAGTTCTGTTAGAATTCGTGTGTATTGTGCTTTATATAATTATTATAAAGTACATGACTTGTGCGGTGTCAATCCGTGTTCTGTGCAGTGACTAAATTCAAACAGAATCTGGAGCAAGATTTGATGCACCTGTCACTCATTGATATTCAAGTATAAATGAAATAAACAGCAGCTTTTAAATTCTTAATGATTAATGATCATGCTTCCAGCGACTGTTCCCGTCCATCTTGGGGCATGAAGTAGAGACTCGTACGAACCCATTATGATGGTCAGGAAATTTTGAGGAAATGGTTCCAGTCCGTCATTCTGTCAGCCTACATGGTCCGTTCGTCATAGCCAAGAAAATTGGGAGCTGCGCGGGTATTCGAACTCTCAAAACCAGGGAACTGGCTGCAAAGCACAGACCACTTACCACCTGGTTACTGTAGAAGTGAAGCAATATGCAAACTAAACTTGTCGGCTTTTTTAGGCTCTTAGCTCTATAGATTCAGTCATTCCTCGTTGTCATCAAATGAGTTTTCTCACATTTAGAAAATAAGCTTTCAATTTATGCTAACCAGATGAATAGATTTATATTTCATTATGCAGTATTCTACGTATGTCACATTGGCAAAATGGTTAAAATTAACTTCAAAATGGAATTATTATTTTTCAATTTTTAACCAGTTCAATTTTTTTGGAGTGTTCTGAGGCCAAAATTTGTAAGTATTTACTACAAATTATTATTCAAATCTTTGTTGAAATTGTTTAGAATTTAAGCGAATCAAAAATTATTGATCAATGAAGTGAAATTTATTCAATAGACGGGGACTCAATCATAATAGGATCTCAAAAGTTTGCAAAAATTAGCTATCTGGTCTTGATCCAACGCAAAAAAATGTAAATTTAACACACTTGTCTTGTTATGAATTTTTACAGCTTATGCAAACACGGTCAGCTGGCATGCTGAGGTTTCTTGAGCGTCCAAATGCTTTGGAGTGCAAATACTCGACTTTGTTTTGTAAATATACCCGAGTAATTCCAGAGCTCGAAACATCATCAGCGGCATTCTAATTAGGTCATCTTACCAACCGAGACGAATTTATTTGTAATGAATTGAAGCTCATCATTTCGTTGCTGAAAGGGCTTAGAGAACGAAGGGTGCTTTTCTTTTTTGGTAGCAGCCTGAAAGGTTGAGAACCGCATGAAACTTTCAGAGAGTTCATTCTACAGTCCACTGTACACTTCAGTCGCAGCACAGTCGTCGTGTGGTTGGTGTGTGCGCAAGTAGTGCTTGAAGCTGGTTCAACAACCAGATCAATACATATATATACAGTTGCTAGAAAAGTATATCAAGGTAAGCCCTATAGAATTTAATGGTAAAAGTCAAGTGTTAACTGCTACCAGTATGGTAGTGCAAATTTTAACCAAAGATTTATTTCTTTGCTCGTGATTAATAGAATAAATATCAGGTTGGAAATTTTTCTATTCTTATCAGGGGCTCATATCTGACTTCCACATCATAAGACCAAATTGTATCAATATTTGAATGACATTTTGATCATCCATTCTTGCCTATAAGAAGAAAAAACAATGATCAACGTGTGTGTTTAACTGATGGATTCGAATGACTGAACGTCTTGTAACGGGATTTTTTTATCCTCATGGAGAGAAGTCAACGAAGCAACTTGAACAGAAATAGCAGTCAACGTACAAATATAATAAATTTTCAGCGGCATCAGAAACTCCTAAAGAAATTCAGAAGTTTGAGGTACCTCTTATGGGGAGCTTTGGAATTGTTCAGCAATGCGGCATTGTTTAAATATAATCGATGGTAATTTCTGAAATACTTCAGTGGAAACCTTACAATAAATCTGCAAAAATTCGTGTAGAGGATGGCTGCATTCAGACATGCTCTGCTTTCATGTAAGCTGCTCAAATTTGAAAATTAATTTGTTAGGGCTTTTTCATCTCTGGTGGATGTGATATAGAAAAGCCGCAGCCATAAAAATGTATAATTTCTATGCTCCTCAACGAAGAGTACACAAATATGGCATACGGAGACCTTCAATGTTGCTACTAGAAAGCCAAGTTGAGTACACGCTGAGAAGGAAATGTCAATAAGATATCATGAGACATTTCCTCCCAGTCCTATAATCAACTTAGCTTTCTATTAGCAACATTGACGGCCTCGTAAGTCGTGTTTATGTACTCTTTGTTCGGAAGCATAAGAATTCATGCATTTTTATGGCTGCTGCTCTTCTATATCGCTGTAGAAAGGGAAAAGCATCAACGTACAATTTCAATTTTATATGTATATATTGATACATTTTTAGTGTGTTTCCAAGGAATCCACTTTTAAATAGTCAGGATTTACAGCAAATGAGTTTATTCATCATTTTATTTTCCACTGTGCATTGAAGGCTCTATCATCAGTTGTTGTAACATATCGTGCGAGGTATTTGTCAGTAATTACTGATACCAGGAATATCATAATAATAGTGATTACTGATACCAGGAACATCATAATAATAGTGATTACTGATACCAGAAACATTATAATAATAGTGATTATTCATGCCAGGAACATGGTAATAATAGTGATTACTGATATTTACTAGCCTCTCAAAAATTCAACTCAAAATGTCTGGCTGTAAAATTATGACTTTTGCTTACAATCTATTACGTTTAGTAAAGGATAACCTGATGATCATGTAGTTTTGATAATTTGTTTTTATAACAACAACATCAAAACACTTTTCGTGATCTGAACGTAGGTTTCTTGCTTCGGTCAGAACATTTCTGCTGCATCTAATGGCAGAAGCCAGCACCCACTTCCAACCTTTTTTCCACCAATTTATTTCTATCGTAAATCTAAACTTTCAACTCTATCGTCTTTATTAGAAAATGCAGTTCTATCGTCTCTATTACAAGTTGCAGTTCTATTGTCTCCATTACAAATTGCAGTTCTATCGTCTCTATTACAAATTGCAGTTCTATAGTCTCTATTACAAACTGCAGTTCTATCGTCTGTATTACATATTGTATTCTGCATAGGCTCGCTTCGTTTGTAAGTTGGATCATATTAAACGCTGGCCGCATTCCGCTGAACAGCGGCGACGGACCAACAGGCTCTGGCTGAAGTCTGTGGGAGATGTGTCATGTAACGGCACTCTGGCTGTGACCGACATACCCAAACTCTTGCTCCACTGCAGTAATCTAAACTCGCTGCGTTGCTGTTCATCGAATTTGTAGCATGGCGTACTGCATTTAGGAAAATAATAACTGAGAAGCGTTACGCAATTGATTGATTTAATCTCATGCATGTGTTTCTTGGAGGGTAGAATGTACTGCGCATTGGTGTTCATTCTGAATGTTTTGGGCCAGTTACCTTCTCTAGTGAAGAAACAGCCTGTGTAAATCAAATTTGTTCCATTTTTTGATAGTTTGAGATTTATCAATTAAGAATTAAAGCATCCTCCGTTTTCATTGTGTTTTCCGAGCATCGGTGACGATTCATCACATGTTTCCTACAACACACCAGATACTGGAGGCACTGTTTCTACAGCTACTATTTTGCAGCTGCTTTCTCTTTAAAACAATGCACTCTACATCTTTCATTGGCTTAAATGAAACTATATAATACATTATTTATAAATTCATCGAGACTTCCCATTATCATAGCACTATCGTCGATCAGCAACAACAAGCAGCGAGACTGAAGTGATTTAGTGGTGGATTACTACCCGAGATGCGTTGAAGTCTCCATGATGATTCTTGCGCTAGCGACGGAAGCAGACTGCGATTGCAGTCTCCTTGCATCTAGTTTCAATAACTATAATGTTTAGTTATTTGTTGTGTAGAATTTTTTATAAATACTCCGAAAAATTTCATAATTAACATTGTTACATGCTCCGAAGAAGCCAGTAGTGGTCCATAACAGCATGTCTTTAACTCTGACCTACAATAAGGAAAAATTGTGTCAAACATTCTTCTTCACTGGAAAAGTCGCAATTGTAAGGTTTACCCGTCATTAGATGCCTCTTCTCCCCAAGATTACTTCCGTCCGCATTTTTCCTGCGTAGCGGAACTGCTGCAGTGACGCTTGGCTCTCACTGCAGCTTATGACCCAGAGGCCGTCCCTACATTTAAGGACTACCTTGGTCGACCTCCTTACGCACATACCCCGGCCATGCCCCCCTGTCTTTCATTCTACTGTGTCCTACATTAGCCCATGCAGCCGGAGATACAAATTTGGAATGAGTGAATTTTTTGGAGACCTTGAATGAAGGTGGTATGAACTGAGCTGATTATTTCTTCATTTGAGTCGTTTGTTTAACGAATCATTCTATTTTTGGTTAACATAAGTTTGTAAGATTTGTTTAACATCTTATTTTGTCAACACTCGCTTAGTTAAGCTCCATAATGGGGAATGACACATAGTATTTTCAATGTCTCTGAAGGTTCATAGCTTCCATGCAGTTAGGAAACTTAATCATGTGTCGTTGTTTTATTCAACTAACAACTAACATTTGTTTTATTTACATAACTAATCTGGTAGCTAACTTCTTAGCCATTTAACTTGGATGAAGTTCAGAAAATTTTAGTGGGCTAAAGATTGACTCGAACCTCCAATCGTGTAGTTGTTACCTCACTGGCTCTGCTCAAGTCGTTCCTAACTCTTCATCCTATTTTGAAAAACGTAACTCTATTTCCTGCTAGACTGCTCTCACGGTACATTTAAAGCTATTCAAAATTTTCTTCATAAATTTGTTTTTCTTTTCATTTATTTGTTTTTAAATATTGTGGGGTCAAAGTATACAAATTTTCAACATACTCTTTTTATAACTTTCAATAAAGTTTTTATGTTATTCATGAGTAAAAAACTGTGTTTACCTCTAGAAAATATAATATATCAAGTAGATATTATGTTGCCAAACACTTGTGAACACTAAGTATTAAACGAAACTTAGTTTGTATTCATTTGAAATCTAGGGAACGTGGGAAAGTTTTGAAAATTTAGTTACTCTAGAGCTATTAGAGTAGATGTTGTGCCAAATAATATTTGATCCACCAGTTTTAAGATTGATATTATCAGCATGAAGAAAACTGCCAGCATTTACATACAACAATTAGAGGCTTGTTATTAAGGTACACAACCTTGGTCAACCTTGAATCCACATTCAAAGTTCTACTTTGGTAAGAAAATAGCAAGATCTGTACGAGTTCTCAACCACATTCCTGCCAACACCGGCAACCTCTCAAGGTTCTCTCGCTAAGACTAAGAACACCTGAGGCGGTTTGCATTCGGCTCATTGCCAATAGCTGGCTTCCTCTCATAGCCTGACCTATTTTCAAGATCCACTGCTTCGAGACTTCTAATGCGCGCCTCTGAACCGGCGGAAATTGGTCTTGAAGTGAGAGGCTCTGCTGTACGTTAAATTATATATTTGAATAGAATATTTTGAGCAGTAGCTGTTGCTGTTTAACTGCTAATACCTGAAAAGTTTAATAATTCTTTGATTAGTGAATACACTTAGAGGAAAAAACGATGTTTGATTTAAATACATTAGTCCATACTGGGGTGCACTAGTTGACAAGTATACAAATTTTCCATTTAAATATTGATATCATACAAATACTAGTTGGAAAATAAAGGCGAGCAAATGGTGGTGCACACGGTGGCCATTGTGTTGGAAATGCTTGTGTAGTTTCTATGAAAATTTAGATCGGTTCGTAAAAGACATAAACGAGTAGCCTTTCCAATTTATTTGCAATAAAGCGTAAAGAATTTACAGTTTTCTGAGGATCAAAAATTTAGAGAAACAAATAGCTAGATACAAAAATCCTCCAACTTTCCAAGTGTTTACATAACACCTAAAGATCAGCCATGTGTTTGAACCATAAAATACTACAAATAAAATCTGTGAAATATGCCTGAGAGAAACTTTCTTTGTTTGAGGGGAAATTATGCAAGTTGATGTAGAACAGCTCAGCTGACTTTCTATCCTCGTCGTAAGACATCGCTCGTAAATAACACGATGACCCACTGAAGGAAAATACACTTCCTGTAGCAGAATGCTTTTCTTTGTCTGAGAAGGTTTAAAATTTAGCTCGTACCCTTCACAGAGAAGATGCTAAATTTGTTGGTGAAAGTTAAAGAAATGAAATAACTCAGTGCTCCTATTTAAGTGTTGCGTATTTCAAGTCTTAAACTTTGCTTCAGTATTTCAACTGTCGGCATTACTACCATATTACTTTTATAGGATATTTGATAACTTAAGATTTGATAATATGTCATCTGAAAGCTCAATGTTGTATCATATTAATTTTTATCTATCAACTTGACTGTAAAAAAATATTTGTACTTTTTAATTTTTTTTTGCGTGTGCTTGCTTAAAACACTCATGAAAGCGCAGTCATTTCTCAAGTGTGCGTGTTTTCCTACGAAGCATTTTCTGAGAAATAAAATGCTTTTAAAGAATGAAGTTTATGCTTTTTTTATGATACCTGAACACCATTGAAGCGTTTCAAATGTTCCATGCTTAACTCTTTTTTTCTTGCCCCTTAACCCCTTTTTCTTTGAGGTTTCACTCGATGATTTCAACTTTTCTCATAGTTTCTATTATGTTAAGCTTTTATATCTTGGTTCTCTTTACGTTTTCCCTATCAAGTTTCTCCTGACTGCAAATGGATATTCACAAAAAATACGACTCACTGTTTTGTACAGCGTCCCTTACTTTTACTTATCTCTCAATGCTCTACTTCAGTTTTCTCTTTCAGGGTTCTTTGAAAGTTTAATGTCCGATTCAGTAGTAAAATTCCATTTGGTAGAATATAAGTTATGTGGTTGTACAATAGTCTGTATGATCTATGTATATATATTCTTTTTTAATTATCTCAATTTTTATTCAAATTTATTCGGCAATGCTCCCTATGTTTTTGGTCTCCATCGGAAACATTCCAGTTGATCGAATTATCAAACACATAATCATCCTATACGGCTCCTATTTCAAAATCCTCTTATCTGAATGATTGTATGACAACATCATTTTTAAACTCACCCAAGCCAGGAAATCCGTTTAATAATCATCTGAACATTGTTTCGAAACTCACCCAAGCCAGAAATCCGTTTAATAATTATCTGAACATCTTTTCAAATGTTACCCCAGCAATAAATCCGTTTAATAATTATCTGAACATTGTTTCAAAACTCACCCAAGCCAGAAATCTGTTTGATAATTATCTGAACAACTTTTCAAACTTCCCGCAAGCTGCTGTTGCTCAAGCTCCTCAGGAGCAAGAGAGACACCTGCTGGCGTGTGAGGAGGAGCGTAGTCATACAGAGAGAACTGCAAGCCTCAGGCCATAACGGAGCAAGCAAACCGGGCTTACAATCCTGCCTCTGGGCCAGGTCTTCCACATGTTCTCCTTCACATAAATATTGGCTTAATTCTGTTATTGTTTCAGAGTAGTCCTACTACTTATGCTTTCTGTGATTGGGCAATTACTTAATCTTTTTGTGATGTAGGAGTTTGAATTCTTCAGTTATACGGTAATTGGGATAACAACTATTTCAATGGACATATTTGGTGAAATTGTACATTAAATTACTATTTTGCCTAGTAATATCTTTGAATGTACACATTATATTTTTCTCACTTCTAAGTACCCTTTACTTTTTTGTGGCCTTGTTCGCTGCAGCACTATTAAAATTTATAGAAAAAAATTGATAACAGCTAGTATCCTGAGAGTCTGCATCTGTTTAATGTAAATTCTTCTGTTCCATGAGCATGGAGCATTGTATCATTGTAGCACAATGACTGCAATTCCAATGGCAATGGTTGTGACCAATGGAAATGGTCACAATGACCCACGTTAGGTTAGAATGACACACGTTAGATTAAATGACCCACGTTAGGTTAAAATGACCCATGTCAGATCAAAATGACCACATAAAGTTACACTTTGCAGAATAACTATTCTTCCGAATGAATATTTATTTTTTTAACGATTTCTCTCACAATTACAGTAATGCCACTGGGTTCATACACGCATTTTTTGACGTTTGAATTAAGTAGATTTACATCACCAAGAACAGTCTATGGATGTGCAGAGTACACCAAACGAAAAGTTATTCCTATTATTCTTAGCGTGCGTGCAAGAATAATTATTTGTGTGCCCATGTCCTCGTTGCATGTACATAATAAAAATCTGATTAAAAACGGTGATTCAAAACTCATCCAATTAAATTCGAAATGATGGGGGTGTAACCACTATCAAATGACTTGTTAAACACAATTATACCACTTCATAATTAGTCACAATTCGAACATGCACAAACTACACAATAGCATTCTATTTTATTTCTTTAATTATCTGAGCCTCAAGTGCAGTAGGATTGTTAATATCTATTCACGGTTTTCCTCGTACATAGACTTATTTAGTCGCATTTCATTTTTTCTCTCTGTCTCTCCTTGCTTTTTCGTGATGTTCTTTTTTCCTGATATTCTTGATGTAATGCTGACGGCAACAGCAGATGCTGGAGCAGACTTAAGTGCAGTACTGATACCGTTACTCTTAAGATCGAAGTACAGCTTGGCTACTTTACCTAGCATGCCTGTTCTCTCTTCCTATTTGTTGAGACGCTTTCTTTTTCTTCAGCGTCATCTCCATCATCTCTTAGCAGCCAGTGTGCAAAACAGGTATTTAGATGCATGCAAAAAACGGTAAATAAATAAATGATGTAGTTTTTAAAATGATTCACACTTGAAATTCGTTATTAAAAACTCTTAATTCATAGTTTTGGTTTCCTTATTGTATTCTATGACAAACAGTGAATGCAATGAGGAATCTATCATTTTTCTTGATTGCGAAGACAGTTCATTGAACCAATTTTTAAGTGCTTGTATGTTTATCTGTTTTTTTTGCGAATACGTATCGCTCATACATGTTCCCATATAGTGATTCAAGAGATGACATAATTTTTTGACATTGCTATGAAATCGAATACACATGAATAAATTATCATACAGTTTGTTAGTACTATTATAAGGTAGAATACACATGATCAAGTTATCATATAGTTTGTTTGTACTATTATAAGTTCGAAACGATATGAAAATTTTATCAGGATTTAAAAAGTTATGCGACGGAATGTCGACAGATTCATATTGGAATTCTTTTAAAAAATCATTTTCTGTTCAGGTTTGCTGTGGGTTTGAAAAGTCATCTGATTTCACGTCCGTTGTCACCCACCATCACATTCAGTAACTTGTAATATGAGACAGGATGCACGAATGTTTGTGTTGTACATATGAGGCATTGCATTACTTCTGTGCGTGCATGATTCTATCGTACACTAACTATTGAAAAGGAACAGAAAAAGATGCAATTTATACATGGGGTGAAAAGTTCGAACGATCTACGAAGTAGCTGGACTTCAATCGCGTATGAAAGCAGTCATGAATATGTTAGATCTATCAAACTTAGAATCGTTCTAGTACATTTCCCTGCATGAACCTTTAGTGGCATACACAAACACGTTTGTTGGCGCGTAATGTGGTTCTCTTACGTCCAAAACGTTTTAAGGAATGCCTTCTCACCTCATGTACCTGGGGTCTAATCTGGACGAGTCTGCTAATGTTAACGCTGATACAATAATTTTGTGTGGTTCAATAACGTGGATTGTGTGTCAACATTGGGAATTTTTCCTGTGCGAGCCTTTTATTTAAGTATTTATTTGATCTAGGGGGAAACCTTCTATGTATATCTACTACGGCAATGTTAAAAACTTAACTATATGATCTTTGTTGCGCTTTGCCCTCACAAACTTCATAAAATACAGTACTCTCTTTTGCCCCTTTACCTCTTGAGACAATTTTCTAAATTCCTTCGCTACGGAGAGCACAGCTACACATCCCTGGCACCAACCACAACAACGCTCGGATTTTAATGATTTAACCTTCAGTTCCTCTCCCTACCTCCTACTTAATACACGTGTACCAAAAGCCACGTGTTCCCATGATTAACACATCCGTCGCATACATGACTTTAGGTGTATGACGAGTTGGATGATCTTGACGATTTGTTACATGTACAGGTTACATCTTGAGTCACATCGTGAGAAGTAGTCTCAACTCATAGTGATAACGAATACTGAAGATGCTTCGTATTATCAATCTATCGTACCACAGGATTATGCACTCACTACCGTGTTGAAATAATGGTGTAATATAAAAGTGGTAATAGTGTATAAATTTGATTTTACGTGTTGAACTGTTGAGTAATTTCGGTGCTTTTTATAATGATCCTCAACTTTTTCCGGTAACCCTAGGTCGTACTCAGTGATGCCAATTCATCTGATTATTAAACTGGGTCAATAAGTCAAGTCTCTTAGCAAAATTACGCATTTGCAGTCGGCAATTCACAGACCAAAATTTCTATAGCCGAGAGTTAAAAACTTATAACTTTCTCTGGTTTTCCGCACGAAATTGTCATTGATGTGAAATACTAACTGCATGCAGAAGTTTCTTTGTTGTGATGAACCACCACGATGATATTGAGGTCAACTGAGAAGGTTACATAGCGAGAAAGCTCCTAATGGATTGTAGATGTGGTTAGATCAGATAGCAGCAATTGACAAGTTCAAAGTTGAAGAGTTGACCCACATTGATACTTGTTTTCTTGATGCTTTGAGTATGTACGATACAATACGAGTTATTCTGTAGCTATGAAAACTCGTTCTCGTCTGATCAGACCTCATGCTTCAGCAACCCATCAAATGAGTGAAGAAAAGTGGTCAATAATTACATCTCTATAACGCACACAAATATATCTATAAAGCTTACTAATGTGTAAGATTGAAATAAATTGTGCTTAAAATGATAGCAATTTAGCATTTAAATACTGTAATTTCAAATTAATTTAGATATTGTCAAATTAATTGTTATTTTAGGTCGTCTGCTCAATCAGGTCTTATTCTTCTCCTCGAAGGGTGAGTTTTACTGAAAAAAAGTCTTGCCATAAAGTAAGCGTAAAGCTTAAAGTTTTATACAACTGTGTTGTTCGGAGATTACGTCTCTTTTGATAATACAACTGTACTGGATTCTATGGAAGAGAAACCCATGCAATCTGAATGCATTGAGGCTTCTCAGCGGGCGTGCCACTTGCGAATGCTGTGCTGTGTTGAATTGGAAGAGCTACAATTGTTCGAGCTTATTTGTTTTTTTATTTACAAACCTTGAAAACTAGGTTGCCAGTTTAAATGATTTGCTTCTCTTTTCACACTTAGACGCAGATACATATTCCAAAAGTCTACCTCTAACAGAAAAACATTCATTGACCAACTATTTTTCAATTGTAGTTTTGTGCTTGTATCTGTGTTGGTGAATATCCTCTTATTTCATCATCATTCAGTAAATAAGTAAACCTTTCATTTTGTGGCCGTTCACTAAAAAGTGTGTTTGAAATCCTTTATTGAGGAACTCATCTGTGGGGCTGGAGAGACTTAGAAACTCTTATTAAGTTTCTCCTTCATCTGAGCAGCGGATCCAGTTCTTGCGAAAGCAGTTATTGTTAGACCATCGAGGCTCACCATTCAGGTACCTCAGTCTTCCGAATCCTGGTTCTGAAAAGCGGACCAGGGATCAGGTTATCGTTTTTGAAGAAGGACTTCTCATGTAAACAGACCGCCAATCATGTCTCAACTGTACATTACCCGAGAATTACAGGATCTTTACAGAAAAATGGCCTTTTGTTGTAAGTAGACCATCGATCCTTTTACCACCACGGGAAAATGACATTCTTCATTTCCTTCGAAAGTACGCACACAATAAGTTATGTAAGCCCCCAGTATAAGAGCTCCAATACTACTGTGTATTATTCAGTGATGACGACGATCAGGAAACTGTCAGTAGTGGAAGCAAGTCACGGTTCGTAATATATAAATCGTTGTAGGGGCGGGGCTGCCATGCACAAATTGTGATCCAATAAATGAATTTGCGTTATTTTAGTGATCTCTATTTTCTCCTACAGTACATGTCTGTCGCTATAGTCCGTCTTTAAATAACTAACCAATAAATGAATTTTTGAAGTTTCGTAGGAATGAGTGAAAATGAATTTTGCATGAATTTTGTTTGGGTGCTTAAATATTTTGTCATTACATGAAAAATGTACATGAATTTATTTACAAGAATTATGCAGCCGGTCACCCCAACTACCCGAAAACACGCTCATTATTTGTGTGACATATAAAACTGAGAGTCAGACTAGCGCTGTTGCTGCACTTCAGTGTTCTGTAGACCATGAAAGCTCTCACCATTCCTAAGCTTCTTTTAATTCAAATAAGCACTTGGTGGACAGTTGACTCTGCTTAGTGAATTGTAACGCTGTGATGCTGACGCATGCAGACGCACGACGTTAACGTATGCATAATCACAACATTAACGTATGCATAATCACGACGTTAACGTATTCATAAACACGACGTTAACGGACGCATAAAGACGACGTTAACAAATGCATAAACACGACGTTAACGGACGTATAAGCACGACGTTAACGTATGCAGAAACACAACGTTAATGTATCCATAAACACGACGTTAACGGACGCATAAGCACGACCTTTACGGACGTATATATGATTTTCGTTAATACTGCACCATTATTTCTAAATTATGTGGTCATATAAATATAAATAATTAGAATACAGACATCAAAACATTTAATGATGAGTGTAACTTTGATAATATGTTATTTAAACACAGTCTTATATTCATGACCAAAGCTGTCATGTAACAGAACTGACGTTGTTTGAATGTTCGAATAAATGATATAGTAATTGGAATGATTTCTAATCTTAAGTATACATAAACTTGGATTACTGTCGCTGATGATCTGCTCTGATGGTCTGTTGTACTAGGAAACAACTATACAAAATTTTAATATTTTCAGTCGTAAAAGTTGATTGCCAGTAGTCGGAGTAGAAATAGAAGACATTGTGGGGAAACTATGAAGTCTACATGAGTATACGAGTATGCAACAGTTAGCAAGTACGAATCTAGAATCAATTACTTTGCTTTTATCTGTGTCAGGTTTATGAAGTGTCCTGCAATGAATACGACACTGGAGTCACCGAAGTTTTACATGTATATATTTATATTGTACATATATTGCATGTACATTTATACAAGAGCGTTAAGAATAACTTGGGAATTTATCGCACAGACTGGTGCTACAATTTTGAAAATCGGCACTGAATTTGCGGAGCTAGTGGACAGACTGTGATGGTGAAACGCGAAAATTTGAAAAGCTGTTGATCAGAAATTCATCATGCTAGATCAGCAGATAATAACAATAGAGAGTTGTAAGTGATAGCCTTGCATCTTATATGTGAAATTAAAAGACACATTCATGGAACATATATTCGCTTGTGACGCTTTCTCCGCCTCTGCTTCCATGACAAAACAATGCAGATGATAGAGTGCCGGAACGGAAACGTTCGTCCGGCTGCGTAGATACCACACAAATGAGGGAGGCAGCTCATTTCTTCCACAGAGTTCATTTATCTTATCTATCTCGAGACTTAATATGCATGTTATTAAGAGATACAATCAACTTTCCAAATGAGGCTCTGTTAGGATTTGTTACACTGATTTCAATCATATTTAGATCACTTTTCTTGGTTTTCACGTTTCATTCTACCTACTGCTCATGACTATCTAACTCCTCTCTTTTTATGTTCCGAAGTTTCACTTAATTGATTAGTTGTTTAAAAGAATTTACTAATTTAGTCGTGGAAAAGATTTACACATTCATACATGATCTGCAAACTCTCAAATTTGCCTCTAACTTGAGGATCGTATTTATATATCCTATTATTAGTATGATCATAATATTACTATAGTCTTCCTTTAGTACCTAAATAAACTTAAATATTGCCCTTGTAGGATAAGCATCTGATTACTTTGCATGCATGTTGGTTGAAAGGAGTTTTATTCGATGAAGATTTGCCCAAATGAAAAAAAGCAATTCCATGCATGTGTTTGTAAAGAGTAGGAGATCTCTCAGACAAACATCTTGCTTAATATACAGCATGATGAATATACGAAGCCGATTTCTGATACCTACGATTTCAGGTTACCGAAGTCTCTGAGTTTGTATACCTGAATGTATACTAACCCAGAATCCCTGTGACAATATCGGGTGGTTTTAGTGTCATATGCACCTTATGAGTCACTACTCTAGTCAGTGGAGAACTCTAATCGCGGGATTTCTTGTGTTTGAAGAGCTTCCTGCTGCTGTCTAACTTGTGTCTCCGCTTTAGAGAAGAGAAAGTTTGAAACGAGTCACTCCGAAGGGCGGCACTGTGACAGGCAGTTGAACGTCCGGAAAGAGGATTGCTGAATGTAACAACAGCCGGCTCCGGAAAATGACGTACCAAGCGTAGTGTAGGAAAAATGTGTGCCAGGCAAACTACTGAGGCTTCCTCTGTACACATAATGCAAACATTACAGTTCCTGGTCGCTGAAATCAAGCTTCATCGCATGATTCTAGTACATTTTTATCGTAATATTAAGTAATCTTGATAGGCTCAAATGTCTCACGACAAAATTTTTTTATTTTTCTCTCTTTGAGGAAAAATGCACTCATAGATATGCTACCCAAGAAACATTCAAGTTAGAAAGTAGCGAGCTCTCCAAAAATCAACCTTAAAGAACGAGAGATATCAATTCCAATAAAAAGTACCTTAAGGGAAGAAAAAAGGCGAGCATCTTACAAGAAGGATGTTTGATCCTCCGGAAAGAAAGAAATGAGGTTGTGTAGCGAAGAGAGACGTCTAGCGAGAAAGCGAGTAACAGCTGCTTGTCCTCAAGAGAATGTTGAATGAGTGAAGGATGTTCTGGGCTGATCTCCAGACTCTGGAGCATGGAGAATTATTATACATTAGCTGATGGATTACTGACCAAGTTTCATAAGCTTGTATTGTGACTGAGGCTTCCAATTTTATTGAAATGGTTACAATAGGAGGATGGAATAAGCTGGAGCTGGGCTGCTTATCTAAGCTATCAGTGTTTTTAAAAATATATGGACCAATGATATTTTAAAGAATTCAGCGGAAGATGGCATGAAAGTAAAAATACTAATGAACTGAAGGGAGCAGCATTAATAAGTGAGCATGCCTTCCTTATCAAATTATAAAGTATGATGAAGAAACGAAAGAAATTAAAATCGAATAACGGTAAAACTCATTCGAATGACATAGAAAAGGTGACTCCAGATAGGTAGCGTGTTTTCTAAAGCAGAATTGTAGCGCGTAGAATCTATCTTTATGAATAATTACCGCGTGTGATGTCATGAGACGATCAGCCAATATTATTTGACGTCAGAATTCCTTTTTCCACAAACAAATTACAAAAACCACAAACATTGCATGATGTTTTGCAAAATTAAATTTACCTTCAAATATTACAATTTTTCATTCTAAGATACGAGCAATTTTTCATTTAATTAGTAAAATTGCTCGTATTTTAGAATGGAAAATTGTAATATTTGAAGGTAAATTTAATTTTGCAAAACATCATGCAATGATTGTGGTTTTTGTAATTTGTTTGTGGAGAAAGGAGTTATTCTTATTATCATAAGGAATTACTTTAGAATCTGCATAGTCTTATCAGAGGTTGCTTAAAATATTGAACATATAAGATTATGAAATAAATGAGGATTTATACATATATTCTTCATTACTGTGTACTTAACTATTGTATATTTCTTTCCAGACTGACTCCGAAAAGTTTCGTGTTTCGGTTAAAATAATTTTGAATAAATAAAGTTTTAAAAAATAAACTCGCCATCAATCTATTCATCCATTCAAACTAGAATTAACAAAAATTTTCTAAAAATATTATTTGTCATCCCCGCACATTGCACAAAAATTTGAACTTAAAATTCACCAAACACACTATACTGTTGAATACATTATACGAACAGTAGTTTAACATTTCTTAAGAGTATTGGTCACAAAGCAAACTACAACCCGAACCATTTAAAGAATCAGTTTCGTGAGACCTCCTCAAGTTCATCTGAAAGAAGTCAGAGTAAATGGCAGAGTGATGAAGAAGAGACCTACGATGACGACCTGCCTTTCGCAAGCCTACCTCCTTCTAGTGCTCTGCCTTGCTCGCAGTTCCCCTGGCGCATGCGCAGAACAACAACAAGATCCCATCACTGCAGGCACTTTTGCCAGTGAGTTTGTTGAGTTTTTAATGTTAGATATTATACATATATTGATTTATGTTGTAGATATTGATTTATGTTGTACATACATTGATTTATGTTGTACATACATTGATTTATGTTGTACATATATTGATTTATGTTATACATATACTGATATATGTTGCACATACACGGGAGTTTTTGATGTGCTTAGTGTTTTAAAATTAACGACTCATCACTGCAGGCACAATTACCAGTAAGTTTACTTAGTTTTTGAATGTTCTAGGTCACTTTATTATAGATATTGTTCATACACTGGCCCTTTCAATGTTCTTTAAGTTGTAAATAGAATGAGTATTTTTGAATTTCAATAAGTGTTACAGTGAGCGTAATAAGGATCTATTATTATTATTAATAGTACCATTTTTAATTTTTAGTATCGTTTTATAAATTTTAATCCGTTCTCCAATGTTCAATCTGTTTCAAAAAGTTGAATTAAAGCACTAACTTCGTCAACATCCTCTCACAGTTTAGCAATATTAATATTTACACCATTATTCTCTTTGTACAACCACTGCACCAACATCAACCAGTACTGCACCTGTTTCTATTGAGTAAAAACAATGTCGAGATCAGTCAACCAATAAACTAGTTTAAATTCAACTGATCTTCATCTTGATCTTAGCACTCGACTTGTGTATCGTGAATGTTGATGAAAACACTGCACGACATGTTAATCATAAGCTAGACTTGATCTTAATTAATTTCTGATACCAATTGAAACAGTGCTCCACTTTCACATATTATACAATGTCCGTAATTACATACATATCCTATACGGATTAAGCGTTATTTAGAGTTTTAAGGACATCTTATGATACAGTCATATATGTACATCTGAAAACATCTCAGGCTACAGCTATAAATGTACATCTGAAGGCCCATAAGGTTACAGCTATAAATGTACATCTGAAAGCACATCAGGCTACAATAATTGCCCAAGCGAGTATGCAATTTTACTTCACTCAGGTCTCACGGTGCGGTGGTGAACGCCGTAACGTCTCCTAACAGTGCACGAATAACACTGAAATAGTACATATTTTTTCATCATATTCCAGCAATGTCAGGATTTATTCGTAATGTAGATCAAATTTTAAACTAATACCCAATTGGATTTAATGGTGGTGGCACGGTAACTTGGGCGGGTGTGGCGCTTTGTAGAAGCCTCTACTGGTGTACTGTAGTGTAGATGTAGAGTGTGTGACTTGTGTGGACTTCATAATATTAACATTATTAAGATTACATCAAAATAGTATACTACATAATACGTAGATGTGGAGTATGGGCCTTACGTAAACTTAATATTAACCTTGACTTGGTTTTTTTCGGTGTTAAATTAGTTGAAGATCTATTGTCTTACTGGTGTGTTAAAACTGCTAATAATTAATGTCCTGTAAATAATTTGAACACATATGAATGACAATATTTATTTAGCCGTTTTAGAAAGCAGAACTTGATTTTAAATCAACTTTATTCTTGAGCGTACACTTCAAGCCAGGCAATTATGACTGAATTATAACTTTTATGCTCTAATGAAATCTGACGCCATCTCTAGCTGCTGCAATATTTACCTTATTTTTCATAATATTGAAAGTATATTCTTCCTTTGTCATACATTAGTGAGGAGAATACAGGGTATTCTCCTATTTCAGACGTGTTTGGCTACAGCTGTACATGTACTTTTGAAGGCACATCAGTTTACAGCCATAAATGTACATCTGAATGTATGATATATCAGGTTACAGCCATGAATGTACATTTGAAGGCATATCAAGCTACAACCAATGAAAAACAGGATATAAATAGAGTTTTACGGCAAAGATTCTGTTTAGTGACCTACTGGCTTAGTATCCGAGTTTATCCCCATTTCCAGGATCCAGTTGTGGAATTAGCGTTAGTAAACCGGTCTCCAGTTTACAGTAAACCAGTTACATAACTGGCACTGAAACACTGTTGTGTAGGCACAGTCTTACTGACTTTGTGGCCTTCATGGCCAGCTGTGACATCCAACTAAACGAAAATTTGACCTAAGAAAATTTACAAACTTGTGTTTACTTTTCAATCCACGCAAAGTTCAGTTGTTTCTCCCTACAGGTCTAGAAAAGAATGGAATTACAAATAAGTTACATTTTAATAGAAAAATACGAAAGGGAGGGAGAGAGGTGAGGGGGTTGGAGCTCAAATCAATTCTTTGGGGAATGGTTCTTAAAAACATTCGAAATATTCAAATAACATTTGAATTATATTGCATATTCATCTCTGCTATTTCTAGATACATAGAAGAGGAATAAATTTTGAAGTTCATAAATAATTATGTTATAATTATAGCACTTCATTAATAAACTGGCATAGTGTTATAATACACATATCGTTAAATCATAACAAAACCTTCTAGGCTCTTTGAAACAGTCCAATTTAATACACTTTTATTCTTAACGTAGGTTCAAAACGTGTCAAGTATTTTATAATAGCCTAAATACACTACTCAAGTTTTCCCTATACAACAGAACTACTTGTTTGCTTGAACAGACGACTTGTTTCTTGAACAGGTGACTTGTTTACTTGAACAGGCGACTTGTTTGTTGAACAGGTGACTTGTTTACTTGAACAGGCGACTTGTTTGTTGAACAGGCGACTTGTTTGCTTGAACAGGCAGCTAGCGTAGTGCACACCCTCTTTGTGGTGTGCCCTCATGCTGCTGGAGTTCTTTTTTGCGCAACATCTATATATTCACAAATGAATACACAATAGTTACTCGTAAACATTGACTTGATCTAAAAATTATTTAATACGCTACTTCTTTGCTATCATTTCGAAATCACTTTATTCCCAAAGTCAAAACACAAATCATCAAATGCGCTCTGTCCAATTTTAAGCAGACTCATACAAATTTAACAAATAACGTTATTGTTTACCTACTTTTTTGATGAACGAACGGAAAACACACTCGCATGCATGGAATCTACACAATTTTAGCTTTAAAAATGTAATTTACGTTTCAGAGCTATGTGTTAAGTAGTAGCAACTTTTATCAATATATCAAACCATTTAATTACACTCGAGTTTTTCCGAAATACAAAACATGTAGCATTCTTTACTTTGAAATGCATGTGTTCGACAAGTCATTAAAGATAGGATCATAACAGAAATTTTACGCTAGTGCCCACACAAAGGAAAGCTTTCAAAATGCATTGGTTAGAAAATTCATTGCAGAAAGTCCGCTCGTTTCTACCACAAGTTGTTCTTAATTCCGTGACTTCCTGTCTGTGGGTCGTTACGACCAGGCGTTCGAGCAGTAACGTCACTTTTGAAAAAGTGGAGGTGAAAAAAATTTCCCGTTAGAATATTCACATAGTAACTGCTACTTGCTTTCCACAATTTGCTACCACTGGGTCAAAAAATGGTTATGTGTTGTTTTCTTGGTATTTTCGAGCTGAGAGCGTTTTTCTTGGCATGCAGAAGCAGAAGGTAACCACTACCAGCCCACCGACAGTAAAGTTAGACTACTTTCAGGTCCACATAACGAAACCGCAGCTAGAGTTGTGGAGTTTGGATACTTGGAATTGTCCAGTCGGTCTGTTCAAAAAACGATTCACAGTTCAAGGCAAAAAATCATTATTGACTCTTCAATCGAACAATCATAACCGCAAATGTTTCGAAAAAAGAGATCCTTTGAATTTGCTATTCTATCAAAATGATGACACTACTTTTCCCATTATGGTTATGCTTAGAAATTGTACCTCATAGCCTTCAAAGTGTTATACGATTTCAGAGTAGGGCTCAATGAAAATTACTTATGGTACGTTGAACGTAATCGTTTAAGTTAAAAAAAATACCCCTTTTGACGATCTAGATGTCTCTTCCACTGCTCTGAAAGTCAAACCTTAGATTGCACGGGCTTTCACCTGAAAAAATGGACACTGGATGACGTTGCGGTTGCTTGCAAGATACCTGAGCTAGCGCCGACGCAGCCGAAAGCAAGAGTTTGCCTCTGCTCTCTAATTTAAAAAAGAAAGCACAAGCCTAGATTGCCAGGCTGGTTGTGGTTTTTATTCATTGTGCTCAGTTTGACCAGAAACACAACAATTTTAACGAATGGTTAATTGCCAATTGCGCTCAGAATGGCTTTTTAATTTTTTGAAAGTTTGAGTTAAACCAAATTATAAGAACTTCGAAGCTGATTTGAACTGAAATCTTACGCGATTTACTAAGTTTTGAAAGATGTCAAGTTTTGAGGGAGGATTTTGAAATTCGTTTAGGTTAAACACGGAAAAGAACTCACAGGCAGACTGAAGTATTTTCACAGCGAGTTCGTCTTGCTCTAATGTTAACGAATGTGGAATCTAATTCTTCTGTTTCAAATTACCTTGCCTAAACACTAATCTTGTTCATTTATGTTATACGAATCTGAAAAATTACTATACGGAATCGAATGAAAGTTTCAGTCGCTGAACCACAATTTTATTTCATATGGAATTACTGATGAAACTTTCTCATGCATACAGGATGTCTCAAAAAAACATCCTCAGTCTTTGACTGCCCATGGTTAGGGGCAAACTGGACTAGGGGGAGAATATTTAAGTATTCTTCGATGACGTTTAATTTGATTAAATTTAATGTTATTTACTTTAATTCACCTCTGGAGACTTGCATCTATCGTAACAAATAACTAAATTAAAAGGGCAGTCAAAGAGTGAGAACAGCTTTTTGGAACATCCTCTATAAAATATATCTGTTTGATACACAGTTTTGCCTAAGATGGGCACCATGACTTGAAACTCATCAAGTATCTGCCAGGCTGTCGAGAGCAAGAGTTGCTTGTCAATCCCAATAGAAAGTTTTCGCTTGAACAATTCTGGCGAATCTGAAAGACTGGATCCATATTACCTGATTGCTTAGAGAGAGTCTGAAGAGGAAGTTTTTTACCATATGTGAAAAGTAGCTAGTTTGCTTTGTTACAGTAACAAAGTCACCTTAGTTACATGACTCGCTTTTTTTCGTGTGATGTTCGATACTGAAAGCTGGTTGTGTTGGTTTGTGTTGGTTACGTAAAGAGAAAACTATTAATTCATTAGTTATTAAGGGATTTAGAATAGAAACGGTCAATACTACAATAAAGTATCAAGGTGAGCATATCAGCGAAGTGTAACGATATTTCAGTCAGTATTAACTAAATATAAACTTTTTTAGCGAGATGTTCTCACCAAAATACCTAATAACTTATGAACCAGAAATTTTATGAAATTTAGTTTTCAACACGAAATAATGAGGACCCAATTTATTTCCTCATTCCTACGACAATATATTAGAAAAAATAACTCTGGAAGCACCTTAAAAAATCTTATCTCAACTTGCTTAACAAATTTAGAATAGATTTGAAATGGAACTTACATATATTTTACAAAAAACTGTGATTAAAATTTGTATATTGAATTTTGTGTAGAAAAAGCAGGAGTACGACAGTACTATCTCGTCTTTAATGAATGTTATGTGATTTGTTCAAGGGGTATTAAAATTCAGGATCACACAAACGAAATAAATTCATGTCATGTATCTAATAAATGATATCAAATTTCTAACCTTTCACATGAGTGATTGTGTGAGTGGGGAGTACAACGTCTTGGATGCACTAATAAATCACTTCTTTGTTAGTAACGCACTAGTTTATCAGAAAATTAAGAAAAACTGAGCTTCCCATATATTTAGTAAAGAAAATATGATGAAACATTTATTTTTTGAAATGCTTAATTATTAAGACTGTTAGGTGGAGGTACACATTTCATAACCGGTTGCTGGATTCTGATTTTAGAAAAATGATTAGCAAATTTTTTTGAGAATTTTGACACGTAATGAACTTGAAGAATAGATGTTGCAAGAGCAAGACCTTCGATTGAACCACAAGAGAAAAACGAAAGCCAATTCAGCCACACAATTTAGTTAATCATAAAAAACTTGAACCACCGCACGACAGAGCTGCTTCGCTCGCTGACGAGTGTAACGTCGAGAGTTCGATGCCCTGGACACTGCTACCCTCAGGCGATGTCCTTTGAGTGTTCCCTCACAGAAGTGGTGGTGCGAGGGGAGCTGCAGCTATGCCCCCTGCCCTCTGATGTGTGCTGCTACAGGATAAGGCAGAAGCGTCTTGGTGGGTGTTGCCAAAAGCAGTGGATTCTGCATGCGCTGCCAGGACCTCCATAAAATCGAGCATTTCTCAATTGAATTTCGATGTCATTTATGGGCAGACAGAATATAAAATTACGTGTAAAATTGAAATTTAAAGCAATTTTATTTTTTCACAATAATTCTATCCGGTAATTTTAGTTTTCTAAGCCATTTAAGGACAACCAGGACTTAACGTGCTGTTTGCAATTAAATTTCAGCCGTTTTATTTCTCAAATAACTCTTCTAGCACTTTTTATCGTCAGTTTAATCTACCAGTTTTTCCAGCATCTGCTGATTGTTACGCATTAACAAACTCTTGATTAAATTATTGAAGCTTCGTATTCTTAAAGCGGTGAATAAATGTCGTAAATTCGTCTCCCATTGCTCGGACATTCAGCCCTGAATGAAAATTTTTTCTTCTTTTCACTGACTGCCTGCGTTCAAACAGTCTGAATATTTTCTTCAAACTTTACGCCACTTTTCTGGCCTCTTCAGGTTGATGTATTTTCTGGACATTTAAGCAATTATTGCTAAAAACTTTTAGTGTTTTTGAACGTGTTACTTTAAAACATTGAACTGTTTTTTACTTCTTGATGTTGCCAGTTGAACCTGTTTTTACTCCATGAACTTATTATTTTTTTAATAACTTATATTATTCACTAATATTATCCAAGAACTTATATTATTTTTACTCCATGAACTTATTTTTACGCTTTGATGTTGCCACTTGAACCTTTTTTACTATTAGTTGAACCTTTTTTACTCCTTGATGTTACCAGCTGAACCTATTTAATCCTTGGGTAAAAATAGTTTCCATTGGATTTTCGGTACCTGTGTTTAATATTTTTTAAACCAAAATAAATTTATGTTCTTCAGAAAAATACATCTCCAGCTACAAAATACCTAATTTTTGTCTCATTAATGACGAACGAGAAAATTTCCGTCAGAGAATCTAATTTTATTTTAAATCAGTTATCTGTTTGCTTTGTAACTTCAGTAAATATATCTCACGTTCGGCAGGGCTCTCATAAACAATTTAACCGTTTTTCACGCACGTACTACTCCTGTAAGATCTTTTGTAGAACTGATCGTTAGTCAAACAAGGCCGTGAACAGAAGTGTGTTGTGGAGTAACAGATTCTTCAGACCGTCCGTTAGAGAAGAAGACCTCGTAACTCACAGATGCTTCTCACTTTACCAAATGTCACATCTGGACGTGAGCAGCTGCAATTGTCTGCTACGTTCCTCACCGAGCGCACACCTGTCATTCTGTGAAATAACAGAAGTGTTCTCTCTGAAGTATCATATGTAACGTGTATCATCGTACAGAATAACAAAAATCTGAAGTATCATGAGTAGCGTGTATCATTAATTAGAATACCAACAGTATCAATATTTAGCATAATAAGTAAAAGCGTGTCGTTGTAAAAATACATGATAAATTAGTTCTTAAGTATTCATGACAGTTTTTCATAATTCAACTTCTATTACTCATGCTTGTAGAAGCCAATAAATAATCTCAATAATTGTAAAACGTAGATTGTATTCATTATCCTTGCTTCATAATTGAATTATAGAACAAAAACCTTTGAATCATAAGTTTAGAATTTCCCGTACTAACTTTTTTAGAATAAATAATTCTCGTTTGCTGCTTTGTGTGTCCGTGTTCATTCATGTATGAGGGGCACAAGATGAATTTCATCGTCAACATCTACGAGAAGTCCTCTCCAGTTCTGAGAAGCAGCATAACTTGATGCAGCTCATGGGCCTTCCCGAATTATTGAAATTGCACGAGAGTCGTGACTTAGACTTGTGTTGTTTCTATAGAGATGCTAATACTAATACTAATACTGATACTGATACTAATATTAATTCTAAAATTTAAACCAATACCAATTCTCATAACAATTTCAATACTTATACCAACATTAATGCTGATACTAAGAATGGAACGATGCACATCTGACACCAGGATCGTGTGACGAACCCTCAGTTGTCCGTGTCATATATACTTTAGGAGCAACACTCACTCAAACTTTTATCTAAATTACAACATGAAACTCAAATTGAGATGTTAAACGTACATGCAGGCTCGACAGTAGTTTAATTGATGTATTGTATTCACTATATCATAAGCTATAGTGACCTGCAGCTAGACAGGTGGTGATGTCAGTGGTGATTCGACAGCGATGTCAGTGATTCTGCAGGAATACGAGTGTCTTAAGACATACACGGAGCTGCCTTGTAGTCTTCATATCAGCTTCAGTTGGTTGTAGACTGTCTTGTAGCTGACTTTATTCCTGAAATAAATGTGCAATGCATAGTAAGTGATCTATGTGTACATGTTTTCCCGCATTTTCCAATGAACATGTGTCACACTCGATGCATAAATGTGTCAACGTAAATGTTGGAATGTTGTTGGAAACGATAAATGTGTGAACATAATTACACTCATATAGAAATACTGAATTAATAAACTTGCTGTATATACATACGCTTAATACATGCATATTTTTCTTTATGCTCTGTCTAATAAATTTACTTCCTTCCTTCGTTAAATTCACAACTCTGCATGCTTCAAAAATTCTTTAATATTTCTTTTCTGCGTCTTTCACTGCGTAAAGGTTTCCTCATTTGGGGAATATTTTCAGTACTAATTGCACTTGAAACCATAAAAATATCGAACATTTTATCTTGTGTTCACTTCCAAAGTTCAGTGCATCGACAAAACGTGTGTCTACTGGTAGCAGGCCTGCTTGTTTGAACGTGTTTCTTGCATGTGCATGACGAGAATGAGGCCAATGTGCTAAACATACTCTTAACTTGCTTTATTATCTATTAACGTATTAATTGTGTCCTTATTAATATTTTATGTTGCATTATTTTTGTGTGCAGTCAGGAATATTCAATGGGTTGTGTACAGTCAGTAGTGTTTTATGTCGTTTACAGTGAGTAGTATCCTTTACGTAGTCTACAGTCTTTTCCTGTACTACTCAACTCAATGTTTCGTTAATATTGTGTTGTGAGTTACGAAATGACACGGATTTAGGATATATAATATTACTTGTAAAATAACAAAATAACACGGATGTAGTCTATACATCAACGAAATTTGTTAAAACACTTGTAATATGTTTTCCTAAACTGATAATTACTAGATCATTAGGATTTTGCTAGTTTTTTTCATTCCCATCGAGGTTCTGACCCTTTACGTTTATTGCCTCAGACACATAAAGTGAGTTATTGCTTTAAGTGCTTTGATTATGATGTTGAAATTAATTAGTTAGAGATTGAATTAGGTGCTTTATATATAAAATTTACCTTTTGGCACGAATTTTTCAGATAATAATAAATTTATGAAGTAGCTTCATCGATACCCAATATTATAACAAAAAATATAATTTTTTCTATATCAACGATGAAAGTGAACAATGGCTGGTTGAACAAGAGTTGAGGGTAATCAGTATAGATAATAATGATAAATAATTGAACAAGAGTTGAGAGTAATAAGTAAAGATAAAAATGATAAATAATTGAACTGGAGTTGAGAGTAATTAGTAAAGATGATAATGATAAATAATTGATCAAGAACTGAGGTTAATCAGTAATTGTTCTCTCAGGTAATACTCCTGCCGTTGCTGAATACCTTCCAGTGCAAGATGACTCCAAAATTCTCGTAAGTTTAATCTAAATTTCTAACAAAATTATCGTTTAGTTTTAAGTTTAAACTTGGTATTTTTTGCGCGACCAAGAGGCCTTATTCTAAAATATAACGTCATTTTGGTTGTATGTCTGCTTACGTGTGAACTTTGTCCATGGAAGTAGTTGAGAACATTATTTTTGGGTACAGTAAACCAGTTAAGCCAATTAGCGAAAACATCCTTCGTTTGCAGTTAAACTTGAAAATGTAAATAATCACCTAAGAGAGTTGTGCTATTTGTAATAGTTTAGCAACTAACGAAGAATACTGAAAAATAACGTTCTAAACCACATTTTTATTATTAACAACTCTACGTGATTGATGTCGTAACTTAGTGTGATTGATGCTTTAACTTTATACGGCATTGGACTTGGATAGCAACATAAGAATGGGCTACTTGGCTCGTGCCTGTTGTCATATACTATCCTATCCCAATATTGGCAACAGTAACCAATTCGTTAGCTGATTTAGTCCTTTCTTTAAGAAAATATGAAGACTTAAAGCTTAGTGATGAAGCGTGACACCATGAAACAATTAGCAATAAGTAAGCTAACATTAACGTACACTTCAAAAGAGATATTTAAGTTCTCAACCCGTTATATCAACTCCTCTCGCTCCATATAAAGCTAAGTTTTCGCATTTATTTCTTTCACTTTTCTTCACATACAACAGGCGATCGAACAGTTGCCTTCAGTTCATGGATACAAGGTTCTTAAATTTGATGTTAATTTCTTAATTTCATTACATTAGACTCGTAATGTGTGATGTGTGCAGACCACCGACCCCTTGATTTCATTACATTAGACTCGTAATGCGTGATGTGTGCAGACCACCGACCCCCCGATGACCCTCTCCACTTGGAACAGCGTCGTCAGCTCGGGGGGCATAGAGTCAGTTACCCCAGCCTCCAAGAGGGGCAGTGACCCCCATAAGCCCGAGGACCCCAATGTGGGGGTCGGGAGCGCGTCCCCTGTCATTGAAACTCTCGAGGTATGTCAATATCACAAGAATCCTTAATTTCTAAGTCTTTATCATTAAATTTTGTTGATACTGATTTTAATTAACATGGACTCTTGACGTTTTTCGTCTCAGCCACATATAGTAATTCATGAGTCTAGGTGCTGGAATTATGATGTATTAATTGATTAATTAGGTATTTGATAACAGTTTATTTATTTATACCATTTTCTCAGAGCTAATATATTCTAAGTAATGAATTTACGAAGCAACTACAACAATCCCTTATAAGATAATCGTAAGGCATTTCATGCAGTACATACGTATAATAGTACAGGAAAAAATTATATGCCTGGTATTATTTGCTGCTATCATTCAATTTTTATGGGTCAATATTATTAAGCATAAACTGTCATTGGACATGCCAATTTTTTTATTTCAGTTTCAAGTATTTTGCAACGTTTCATTTGTGTTACCCAGTTCCTATACATAACTTGTTTCAAACACAAACAGATCTTCAGAAAAAGAAGATATGAAGGTAGAACTGTTAGTATGTAGAACTGTTAAAGTATGTTGTTGTGGCACGTTTAAAGTAGTAGTTTGCATTCTTTGTGAACGATATTCCGTGTCGTACTCACCTAAATAATTTAATTTATTCAGTTCACAAGTACACTGTTATTCAGAGGTCTTTAGATAGTCATCCATGTCCTCTACAGGCTCTGATTCTCTCTTTTCTTCTTGCATGTTGTAGACAATAATAAATAATCTTCGTGTTTTTCTGTAGGTTTTCTTTAAATTGATTAACAATATAGATGTTTCAAATTAATGTTACAATCAAAAACCTTATTCTTCTCCATTGCTTGGCCTCTTGTTTAAGCTGAATAGAGTAAATCTACTGAAAATAAATTTCTCCGGTTAGTCTTCGTAATTTCCTGAACAGAAGCAAAAGTTGAACTGGAATTTCAGACTCACTGAATATGGCTTCGCATCCTTTTTATCTGAAGTTTCATGCCATTCTTTAAAGAAAATGAGTGGAGCTACTAAAATCCACGACGAGGATGTACATTGAAGACATTCTACAACATTCATTACTTGAGTGTCAGACTCTCTAATTTGAATCCAGCAATTCAAATTCCAGGGTAAAAACGTGGTTTATCATCAGGTGATTCCTGCTGCCGAGGAAGAGGACAACCCACAAGAAGCATTGAGTGGAGACAGTGAGAAGGAGACAAC
This sequence comes from Trinorchestia longiramus, assembly GCA_006783055.1. NCBI lineage: Eukaryota > Metazoa > Arthropoda > Malacostraca > Amphipoda > Talitridae > Trinorchestia > Trinorchestia longiramus. The sequence continues at coordinate 128,106 of VCRD01001256.1, forward strand.
AGTTCCTGCCGTTGTGGAATCCAGAGAGTCAGCATCTCCTGATACTGGTGAGGGTCCTGACACCGCTGTCAGGAGGGCTGATGTCAAGAAGGAAGGAGAAGACGATGGTAAAGCGCCAGGTAACTCTTACCGTGTGATGCCTTACTGATGTGCACGCTTTGGTACTGTCACTACACAGTTTTGACTAGCCTGGTTGGTATATTCTGTCTCTTATGGTGATGCATCAACGGTATATGATAGAATATGGACTGCTATGTTTATATTTTCAGTGAGTTTGAATTCAAATAATTCTTGATCAGTAATGCACTTTTAGTTGCTTATTGACTCGCTTGTAGCAAGACCATGGATGCACTTTCCGTTTCTGCTTTCACATCCATCTTTTGAAACCTCTTTGCATTGTGCCCTTCTTTGTTATCGTTGCTAGTTTTCACTGAAATTCGTGTGCGTTCTGAAGCTGACTTTTATTCATAAAATATTCTTCGTACCTTTTACTCCAGTAGACCATGTCGTTTTTATTAAATTCAAGGATCCATTTTATTCTGGCTTCGAGTGATTTCCGAATTTCTTATTAGTTACGACATGCATGTCACTTCCGTAGCACTGCCGAAGGCTTGTATATTTAAATACTGATGTGCACGTATTATAACTATTTTTGCTATACTCCCTAAATAATGACTGCGTCCATTGACATTACCTAAGACTATGCAGTATAACAATTACTCAATTGATATATTGAAATACTGATACGTACATGATAGAAATTTACTGATACTTATATGATTGTGAATTTCTGATATTTGATATGATAGTGAAGTACTGATACGTATATGATAGTGAATTATTGATATTAAGATGATAGTGAAGTTCTGATTTATATGTAATAGTGAATTACAGATATTGTAACGATAGTAAATTACTAATACTTATATGATTGTGAATTTCTGATATTTGATATGATAGTGAATTACGGACATCCATTACGGACACCACAGGATGCCCGGGCGTGTGTGTGGCAGAACGCATCAGTGATCATTGCGAGGCTGCCTTGGATGTAGACGGTCTGTGCAAGCAGTTCCTGAGGTGCTGTGTGCCCCACAACCTATTTGAAGGCAAAGATAATGTCCCTAAAGAGTTTGTCATCATCAAAGGACCGAAAAACAATCGTCGAGATCAGTCGACTGCCAGTGATGACGTGAGTATTCTAGTGTATGAATTAGTGATGAGTAAGATGTGATGATGGTGTATAGGGATGGATAAGAGTTAGTGATGGTAAGGTTTAGTGATGATACATAGGGATGAGTAGGAGTTAGCGATAGTGAGGTTTAGTAAAGTGTAGAATTTAGTGATGGTTATACATACCAAATTATTATTATTAAATATGGTGCCGATTAATGACCATACACATATTGCGTAAATTACTATGAAATTTGATAGTTCTGTCTTTTAGAATTCGTTGCTATTTTACCTCATTGTATGCAACATTTTACTGTATCTTTTTTATTTCACGTTTGTTGCAAGTTATTTTTTCCTAATGTCTCAGAACTTACCAATGAACACTAACGAGGTCACTCGTCAAACTGGTATGGCGGACTCTGTGAGGGAGCCTCCGCCTGCTGAACTAAATATCCCTGAACACAAACGATGTAAAGGAACCTGCGTGGCTGCTTTCTTCTCTTTCTTATGCGATGAGGTCCACCGTGAAGCGTTCTGCCCTCGGAATGGTCGATGCTGTCTAACGCAACGTCGAAAGAAACCCGATTCTTCAGAGAGTAAAATCAAAGAAACTTCACATAGCACCACAACATCCTCTAAACCCACCACACGACCTCCGATGACTTCTACAAGTACCAAAACTACTTCGCCACCTCCACCAAGAACATTACCCAGCTCTACATCATCAACAACTTCAACCTCTACAACACCATACCCTACTACTACCACCACTACTACTACTACTTCTACAACTACTACTACACCTCCTCCAGAACGGACCACTCAGCCACCTTCCCCGACAATATACATTCCTGAATGCCCAGGCACGTGCATCCCAGTAGATAGAATTCAGTTGTGCAGACAACCCTCTCATGTAATTACGAGGTCAACGTGTAGAGAACACACAATTTGCTGTGACGACAGAGAGGCCCAGAAGCAATGGAAACAGCAAGTAGCTGCCCAAGAGGCTGCTGCTTTCACAGAAGCCCCAGAGAGGACGGAGGTATCAAGACCACCTCGACCCACCCGACGACCCCCACCTAGCTACAGCCCGGTAGGCAGTTTGGTACCTCAAGCTATTCAATCCCTGGCGTCTTTCTTCATGTCGTCTGATGATCGTCCTCCAAGTTCAAGACCGAGGCCTCCAAACCGCCGTCGACCTCAGCCTCCCAATCAAAGACATCCAGGAGACAGTCACGCACCCTTCACTGCCCCTCCAACCACAACCACCACCACTACCACAACTACTACGACCACACCTGCACCAACTACTACCACTCCCAAACCTGATTGTCCTGGCACTTGCATATTACCAATTCTGTCGTTTACATGCTTTGGTAAGTCCTCCTATTATAGTGCTTAAAATTACAGTATGAAGTATTTAAACATCAGTGAACAAGTAAAAGTATTGATCTCCTCTTTATTTCCTACGTTATGACTAAAAAAATATTTTAATAAGAAAGCAAGTTAGCTTTGCTCATGGACAGATCAATATGCTTTCTACGATTCCATGTTCATGGCTATTACTAAGAAGTCTGTCACAGAATACTGAAAAATGGAGTCGAGAGGGAAAAATACTGCAAGCCTTTTTGTTCATGTGTTCTTTATAGATTTTCTAAGGTGGATAAAATTTGATACCATAATTGCACCTCCCCCCTTTTTTGCAGACTAGGTTCTATGGCAAATGCAAAAACATTAATAATTTTGCGTGTACTGATTGGCACTTCGGAGAATGAGCTAGGTTTTCGGTGAGAACAAATTTAAATTGTTTTCTTCCATATCCTTTTTCTACCAATTGGTATGAATACATTTGCGTCTTGAGCTGATGTGTCATCTTTTCAATCATTTTATTGGTGACTATTACAGAAAAGTCATATTGTTTTATAAGTACGATGCCTTGAAACAGTTTATAACGTCATCAATTGTAGGGTTTTACTTCATTGTTTCAGACACTGAAGTACGAATTAAATTAATTAGGACTTCAATTGAATATAGTCAGTCGAATTCCGTGGTTCTTAATTTATTACTTTGAATTTCAGGAAACGCCGAACTAACAGAGAAATTTTCCTGTGATCGATCACAACAAAAGTGTTGCGCTCCAAAATCCGCCATCCGAGATTTAGAACGGCAAGAATACCTTTTGAATTCTCCCGTAAGCGATTCCGTCCCAGAGCCTGAAAACGAATCGTTTGAGATACAGGACGACCCTCAGTTTGTCCTTGACTCCCAGTATGGGAACCGGCAGGATGGCCCGCATCTCCGTAGACCACCTCACTTCGAGGGACATCAAAATCCTCATTTGCGCCCCCAGTATTATGAAGAAAAGAACACAGGTGATATTCCGTTCCCTAGTTTTGTTCATGAGGGACACCGCCAAGCACATTTTGAGCAAGAACCAAATTATAATATTTATAATACTGAATCTCATGGTAGTGTTCAACCGCCATTCGAAAGTGAACATCATTTCCAACACTACCAAGGAGCTGATCGCCTTGATCCTTCTCAAGCTCATCCTGAAGAACATTATCAGCATTTTCCTCAGCATCTTCCTGCTCACCAACAGCTTTCTCAGGGAGTTCCACCTCACCAACTCCATCAACTCCACCATGTAGAACATTACCAAGCAGACCCGAATTTTGGACAATCACCACACCAGCCGGGCCATGTGATGGCACCTCCACCTCCTCTGCAGCCTCGTCAGCCCATACCAAACCAAGAACATGAATTACAACTGCACCATCACAGCTCTTCGCCTGACACTCACCAGCAGCATCTGCCTCATCACGAACAGCATCAACCTCATAGACCACCTCAGGCACCACGACCTCAAAATCCCCAACAACCTGAACCTCGGCCAACACACCACGTAGGACCTCCTCCACCAGCTATACCTCACCCTCATGCTTCCCATCATAGCAGCGAACACCGGCCTCCTCCTTTACGAGAACCACAGACGTCTCCTCCTCTACCACCTTCGAGAGTTCAATCTTCATCAGAACATTCACCACCTCTACAGGAACCAAATGTACGACCTATAAGAACTCAAACACCACCACGCAGGGTTCCAGTTCCTAGCCAGTCGGAAATAGCAAGACCTACACCTCGCCCAGCTGCTCCTGAACCCCCAAGACCACAGTTCATTCCCCCCACTCCTCCTCCAACACCACCACAGCCCACAAGTACCGTTAGTGAGTATTTTTCTGCATTCAATCAATTTTTTATTGATCGACTATCGTGGAGTTAGAGAGAAAGTCTTAGGCGATAATTTTACGGTTTTTTACTTGACGTCAATTTCCTTCAGTTATTTACACAGTAGGGTTCAATTATTTGTATTCGTAGATTGTTTTTTATTACAATCTTAGTTATCCGAATAGTGGAATAAATGCTGGACAACATTGTAGATTTGGTCTCCCCAGTCTCTCCATGTCCTAAACGACGGCTTCTCTAAACAAGCAGATACTGGGTCGAGAGGCCCATGTCTGGTGTCTACTACTATATTCCTTTATGTCTCTCCCAAATCTACCTAAATATTGTCTAATTATTATTATTAGAGGATATATAATCCATGTCTTTGAGGCATTCTACAATAAACTAGGCACATCAGGAGAAAATACAAGTAGAAAGTATGCTCCTTTGCATCTTTGTGTCACGAGCTCTGCATCACATTTTGGGGTCGATGTACCAGGAGACAAAGCTCAGGAGTCCAAGTCAGAGGTAAAAGGGTAGGCGTAGAATATTTCTTTCTTTGTTTAATAAATTTTCTTTTTTCGAATATACCGCTTTCGATGGAGTTCTAACCTGGTGTTGAATTCGGATCTTAAAAACGAGTTGAGTCGGACTCCGATTGTCAGATTTAACTCGACCAACCTCGTAACAACTTATCTGCTGTTCCAGGTTCTCTACTGAGCATGATGGAAGAACCTGTGCCTACCAGCAGCAAGTACGTGTGTGGCTTGAAGGGAACTGACAGCCGTCGCTCTGGTAGGGTGGTTGGAGGAGAAGACGCTCTGCCTGGGGAGTGGTGCTGGCAGGTTGCTCTCATCAACTCACAAAACCAATACCTGTGTGGAGGAGCTCTCATTGGCACTCAGTGGGTGCTCACCGCTGCTCACTGTGTTACCAAGTAAGTTGAAATTAGTTCACTTCAATGGGACTTTTTTGTTACCTAAACAAACTTCATCTTGAGCCTTTATCAAGGCCACGTTGGCTCTTCCTTACTCTGAACGTACTCAACTAGACCACAGATGCTTCTATTTCGACTTGAATGCTTTATTGCAGATATACAATGTTCCAGTAATTGTTCTCTATTGTCACGTTAGTTAGCTTCCATGATTCTCATCTCTCCTCTATTAAATCTCAAAACCTGAAATAAAATATTTTTGTTATTTGATTGTGTAATTTCACTGCTTCTACAGCATCGTGAGAAGCGGAGATTCGATCTACGTCCGAGTTGGCGACCACGACCTGACGACAAGATATGGATCTCCTGGAGCGCAAACTTTGCGCGTGGCCACGACCTACATCCACCACAACCACAACTCACAGACTTTGGACAACGACATCGCCCTCCTCAAGCTCTCTGGACACGCTGAACTTAAGAAAGGAGTGTGTTTGGTGTGCCTTCCTGCTCGGGGTGTCAGTCAACAGGCCGGCAAACGCTGCACTGTCACTGGTTATGGGTACATGGGAGAAAGTAAGTATTGTGTATGAAGTTATGAGCCACAAATTTTACTGTCACTGGTTACGGGTACATGGGGAAAGTAAGTATTGTGTATGAAGTTATGAACCACTTCATTACTGTCTGGTTACGGGTACATGGGAGAAAGTGAATCAAGGTACATTTTGACCACGTATTTGTTCCTCTACGTAGAGATGTATAGGCTAAATATCAATTTATTTTGTATTCTTTTTTGTACTGATGTGCCTTGTGTTACGTGTTGTGCTGTTTGTAATGACACTTTTTGTAATGACAAATGCAAAGCTGATCACTGACTCTTCCCAAGAGACGATGCAATGTTCTCCGATTATTTATTACTGAAGAACCCAATTTTTTGTGCACATGGAAGGAATGAATGTTCGTAGGCTGATTAACTTGTAATAGAGAAATGTTTTAGAAGTTGCAAGTGTACGTCAGAAACTGAAATAAAATGTACTAGGTGACCTGGCGATGTTCTCGCCCCTTCACCTCCTACCCTTTTCTTTCATTTCCTCTTCTCTCATCTCTTCCCTGTTCTTCCTTTCCCCCTTTCGGCAGGTCAAAGGTGAATAAAAAAAACGTTTATTGTTCAATAACAAGAGTGGGCATCAGCGTGGGTTTGCTGCCATCACGGTGTCTAGAGGAGTCTTGACAGAAGTAATAAGTTGTTGGGTCCTGCTGATGGGTGTGGAGACTAATGCTTTAAATGAGCATCGTGTATATTTGTGTGTCAGTCTAGAAGTGTTTGTTATGAATGATTCAACACGGCATGTGGAGAAACCTCGAGAGCGTATAAATGATTTTCAATCAAAACATTTACTCATTAATTGCATTTTTTACCCATTAATGAGATGCCCAGTCTACTGAGATTCAGGTACAGAAAAGCCCCGAATAGATCCAAAAAATAAAAATGTATTTACTATGTGTATAAATTTTCTCCTTATTGAAAAATTCCAACAATGTTCAAAAATTGCAAGTGTATTTATTACGTGCACAAATATCCAACAAACATACAAGTTTATGGATCATGTCTACAATTTTCCCTTTATTCCACAGCTGGTCCTATTCCTCTGAGAGTTCGAGAAGCCGATGTTCCAATCGTGTCTGAGAACGAGTGTGTGCGCAAAATCAACGCAGTCACGGAGAAGATCTTCATCCTTCCAGCCTCTTCGTTCTGTGCAGGAGGCGACAGCGGCCACGACGCTTGTCAGGTAAAATGAATCTGCTCACTCGATTCAAATCACAAATTAAAATAGCGAAAATAAAGAGAATAGAGATCAGAACCATGCTGCAATTATGTACATGCAGGTCTTAATCTTATATTTCCTTTTGATCTCGCATCCATCACGCTTCGAACACCTGCGACTTGCGGAAACTAGGGAGTTCTCCTGCTGTGCTATGTCTGTCTTTTTAACACGTTGCCTCCGATTGCCTGATTAGTGTAAAACTTCACTTTGTACGCATAGTCACTAGAAGGCTCTGAAAATAATTACAGAACCTAACCTAAGTGGTACACATACGTACCACTTCGGAGTCAACGTGTTAAAATTCAATCCCAGAACGCTGGAAAGGTTAATTTTTGATTCAAACGAGTTTTTAAACCTATCATCCAACGTATTCTGCAACCATGCCTGGTACTGAAGAAAAACATCTGAAGAGACGAGCTGACGTTTCCTAGTGAAAAAGCTGCCAGATGAGAGTACGTATTACGAAAAGAATTTTTTGAAGTACAGTGAAGAAAGATTCATAGTTTCAAAATTGTCAGTTGAGGCGTAAAGGAGCAATAAAGATTTGGTGGTGTGTAAGCCCGACGACATCTCTGAATCGTGGCTGTTAGTCTTCCTGCCACTCAAAACAGAGTTTTTGTATAAAAATTCTGAACCTTTGTTTTTGCTTCATCTCCACACGTTTCTTTCATTGGCAGAATTACGTAACATAAAAACATCATTCACTTATTCTGTAACTGATACTGTGTTCGAAAAAATTGTTGTTCCTTATCTTATATACAGAAAGTTCATTAAAAATAAAATGTCAGTATAACCGATGAACTTGTATTGACTTTTACGTAAGACAGTAAAGAAAAAAACTGTATATTCCAATAATGTTGATATATGTTACATGTAACATTAGATTTTAAAAGGCCTTATCATACGGAAATTGGTGGCGATTTTTTCATAATTGATTGCAAAGCTTAAAAACAAAAGCGCTCAAAAACAACAAAAAATCGTTTAATTCGAAACAAGTCACACGAAATATGAAGTCCCAAACTGGATTTTAAAAGCAAGGCAAAAATCATGAAATTATATGTCTGAATCCAAAAGAAACTTTACTTCAAATTCTTTAGAAATGAAATGTCGGTCTGATGGATGCACCCTTCAATTGTGTTTTGTTTTTGTAACTGTAACCCTGCTTGCAGGGAGACGGAGGGGGTCCTCTGGTTTGTGAAGTGGACGGTTTCTATGAGGTCAGTGGACTTGTATCATGGGGCTTTGGTTGTGGTCGGCATGAAGTACCTGGCGTTTACGTCAAGGTTTCCTCCTTCATCGGCTGGATCAACCAAATCATCAGCGTCAACAACCACTCTAATTGATGCCTCGCCTGAACAAATAACGACCATACCAAAAATCTGTTGCTGGAAGCAGCTAGTACTTCTTTCTTCAAGTATGTGTTTTCATCATGAGGTCAGTTCTCCTCTGTGGATGTCAATGAGTACGTTTTGTTTTCATTCAACCATAAAAATATGAATAAAATACCGTTCTCTAACTGCCATAGGCCCTTGAAAAATATTTACCAAGTTCCAAATGGAAGACTGGACCAAACAGTATATTGTTAGCATTTATTTATGTATCCGTGCTTGAAAATCTTTTCTTCAGCACGGACTGTTAAAGGATTGAGAAGATAGTATCGAAAATCAGTGCACTATTCATACGATTGTCTAACGAAACTGTCCGACCAATAAGAAATACGATTTATTGGAGGAGCTTCATTTGTTCCGTACATGTTCGCTCTCTTAGGAATAGATTGTATGTTTTTATAACATACAAATCTGGTTTCCTATAGATTACACTGATTCTTTTAAGTTTTTCCTAAGTCCTTAAAAAAGTACTTAGATGCTAGCACTCGTCGTGAAATATTATAACGGTTTGTTTTTAAGATTATTTATAGCAGAGGTGGCCCACCTTTTGCATATCATGCGCCACTTGCCCTATAATATAAGATCAGATGCGCCAATTTTACACAAAATCATGAGAGTACATGAGAGTATTAAACATATTAAAAATCATTCATTTAGCCCCTCCAGCACAAAGACAATGCGCCATCATTAATCGTTCAATGCGCCGCACGTTTATGCTGTTCAAAAAAAATTCCAATTTCTGATCTACAAGTTTACGTCTGAGTAACTAAGTCAATGCACAATGTACGTGTCCAACATTAATTTTTGTTGCCCAAAGTTTCGAAATCACGCTCCTCTCGATTGTATTGCTCAAGTATTTCTTTTATCGTAGTAGGGAAGTTTGTAACTTACAAAGCAACGAGTTTTTTTCTAAAGAACTGATTGTAGTTTATGCTAAGGCGATTTATGATCATCATTATCATTAATTGTGATTTTCACTCAATGTGTCATTAACGAATCGCTTCTAAACATTTACATTTATTTTACGTTTTTAGTTCATCATTATTTTCATGATTCGTTCACTCCAGTTATTTTTTTTACAAATTAGTTGAATGTTGTACTTCTGGTTCACATGCAGATAAGTGAAAACTGACTGCAAAAAAGCTCTATAGTTTTTAGCAAATTTTAACATCTGCGTGACTTCCACTGTTCTGTAGTTTCCCTAATACATCCAAATAAAGTAGAAAATAACATATACAACAAATTTTACAACAGAACAAATGGTGAACAGGAAAGAATCGTGTGAAACAAATGCCCAATGGAAACACTTGAAGCCGTGTTGTGACATACTAAATGTGGGCGTTAATGTATTGAAGCATGAATACGTATATCCTCTGATATATTCATAGTATGTGCAAAATGCTATACCATTAATTTTATACTGAATATTCTGAATCGTCTCTGTCAATAGTGAAAAGAGTAATAGCATTAACGCATGGTGCTCGCACACCATATATTTATTGTACTTCTGGAAATTTCAGATGTAATTATTTATGTACTGTAGTTAAGTGCACTGTTTTCGAGCTGTGTGAGTAAACATAGGATTAGACTTTTCTATTTATCTAGTTCTTAGTTCAAAACGGATTGTGTACGTTTTCATTTGTCTAGTGTTACATTTTGCTTATCATCACAAGATTAATGCAAAGAGCTAAGTTCTTTCCTATTTGCATCTAAATTAAAAAGTAATAATCATCTTTCGCTCTATCTACAAAGTGTTGTTTAATATCTTAGTGTGCTGATTCATGAACAAATATGTAAAATTCACTCGTATATCCTCTGCAGACACTTATATTCATTTCACTTCGATTCAATTTCGTTCAAATGACAGAACTGTTTCAAGAGAAAACGGTTTTCCTTCTACCTTTCAGAGTTTTAGTTTAGTAAATCCTAAGTCAGGAACACTAAAAGCAAAAAAGTCCTTCAGTTTACTGCAAAGACGCAGGTTAAGTAAAAGCATGTAGGATCCTAAATTTACAGGAGGTATGAAAATTTGCTTTTTTAATTAATTTGTTAGTTTGCTGAATTGTCTGTGAAGAATCATGTGAAAAATTAAAACTTGAGCATGCAAGTTAGAAAGAAAAAGGAAAAAGAAAGAAACTTTATTCCATCCAAGTAACCGTGAAACATACAATGTTTTTTTGAAATTTTAATATCTTAAGGCTAGCGATCATGCTTCCAGCGACTGTTCCCGTCACGTGAGGTAGAGGCTCGTAGAGACATGCTGCGATGATCTAGAAGTTTTAAGTAATCAATCAGTTTTCAGTCAGTCAGTCCGTTTGGGCACTATACCCTGAACGTGTTCGTAAAAATAAAAAGGAACTACTGTCATCCATAGTTGAATTACCAATAAATTACCATATTTTTTCGACTTGACGATATAGTCAAATTACTAACGATTTATCGTATTTTTCAGACTCAACGGCATAGTTGAATTATCAATGATTTATCATATTTTTCTGACAATGGAAGTGTGCCCCTAAAGCTCTCATTGAATTAGTTCTTAAACAAAAGAATTGTTCTCATCGGGCATTAATGAATCTATATACATAGTCTGATTTCCAGCTTATTTCCTGTTTTATTAAGAAAAATATTGAAATCTTAGTATCGTTATTTGAATGATAATTTAAAGCAGTAGTTGACTCACAACTTACAGGAAAAGAAAAAATTAAATAAATATTGACTAAACAAAGTAATTATCTTTTCATAGTTGTGTCTGGCTTACACAAATTCATGGTGCACTTATATAGGTATAAACTTCTGTCTTGCTCAGACAAGCAATTTGTGTTGTCTATATTTGATAAGTGTATTTTCTGTATCTCGTTGTTCTACATTAAGTGCTGAAATGTGAACTTCATTCAAAGTATTACAAATCACTATTACGACATGAATGGAATGAATCGAAAATAACTCTTTTATCAACATTAAAACTTGCTGGAATGTCGATTTCGAAAAATATTTCCTGTTTCTTGCCCGTATTAAATAAATTTAGAATTGTTGTTCGCCCCTATTATCCTTTTTACTAATGTTAACAATCGACTGAGTTAATTGGTGTTGTCTACATAAGTCATGAGTGTAAAACAGTGGAAAATTTTGCTGCACTATTCCGTAAATGTCAACGAAGAACTTATGTTATTTTGTCAAGTCCTTTTCCTTTTTCTTTATTGAAAAAAACAATGTACTATATTTCGTTTGTAGTAGCTTGGACTTCCGATATCATGTAGGTCTCGTACACTGAATCGACATAAATATCCTATATTAATCTCATATTCCTTATCGACAACAAAATTTTTCTAAAAATTTCCTGAAAGTAACCACAGCGTTTCTCAGCTTTTGATGGCCCATGAGCTTTTGATGGCCCTTCCCCTACTGAGTCGCTTAACATTCGTGGTCCCCTGCCCTTCATTAAATTAAGTCTTCGTCATGGTCCCCGGTCGAACGTCTGCAGCCCCCTTGGGGGTCACGAGCCTCCGTTGGGAACGCTGGTAAACCGAATTATAATTACAAAACAAAGTCTGTAAGTGCTGTTTTTCAATTGTTAATGTTACCCAGCAGGCACGGATAACAATTGAGTCTTAGGCTTATCTAAAATATTCTATCAAATTAGTTTCATCTTGTCCGCCATAATGAACACAGTTAAAAATTTTGTAGCTGACTGAGAGGTTTATGTAATACAATGGAGTAAAATAAGAATAGACCGATTCTTTCGTTGGTGAAGTTTACGATTTGTTCACATCTGCTATTCGAGTGGATGGTCTATTTGTGGGAACAGACACTGAATGTGAGGTAGAGTTCGTTTATTAACATCCAGTAAGATCAAATCTTTTGGCCAGATTAATTTCTTTCTAAACGTTCTTGGTGTACGATTGAGGCTTGGGAGGTCACAAAAGTATTTGAGATTTAGCCTCAATGTTTACCTTAGTGGTCAATCTTTTGCTACCAGCAGGTCTGTACTGCTAGAGGTTTCATGATTCTTCCGTACTTTGCCAATATAAGGCCAGTTTTAAAGGTCGGTTTGTGTCCGGCACACAGATTAGCTGTGAGATGTATGAGTTCTTGAAGGTGTCGAATAGAAGAGACTAATTCAATTTTGTTTCTTGTTTTGTTTTGTTTTCAAGGGCTGCTTAAGGGGTCTCTATATTTACAATCTAGTGTAGATGAACTATATTAATTCGATGCATTTCACTGTACGTGTTACAAGTAGTTTTCTTATCGCGTACCTTCATATTTGTGCCACTCACAACTCTCAAAGCATGAAGAATATATTGTTCTATTGGTTGTGTATGTATTACTCATAAGATTTGTTAGTATACATCCTGAGAGATCATATATTTTTGTAAACGACGACAAAAGTAAATTTTAAAAAAGAGATAAAAAAATCACAATGATTCTAAAGTCCGGTCACCCACACGAACACTGATGATTTCTGCAGTAGGCCTTCTCTCTCACTCAACGAGTTATCTTCATACTTCTTTCCAGCTCTACGAGTATATCTCAATACATCTCACTCGCCCTACGAGCATACTTCTATACTTTTCTCCCTCTCTGGGAGTATACCTTTATACTCCTTTCTCACTATACAAGTATACCTGTACATCAGTTTCTTTTTAGCTACGTGTGGCATAATGTATAAATTAGTAATTGGCACCTCAACGGCGACGCCTGAGCTGAGCTCGAGGGAGAGACGATGCGAGGCAGCGTCAGTTGCGGGTTGAGCCCTGTCGTATACGTGTTGTTGCTGTGGTTGTGGGCCCGAGAAGCGGCGCAGGTGCAGGTTGCACGTTGGTTGTTCGTTAAAAGTAGTCGTTGTCGTGGAGATCTGTACTTGTAAAGTATTAGGCTAAGCAGATTCAGTTACTAACGCTAGTATAGGGATAATCGTCACGCAAGTAGAGGTTGTGAGTCACGGTCGAAGGTTGTTGATGTCTCATCGTCCACGGTTAGAGGAGATTCGTCTGGTACGAGCAGCGACGGAGACTGCACACCAAGTCTAATAGAGGTAAGCGAATTACGGTTAGAATATACCGTAGAGTTGCAACTACGAGTCTTAACAACACTACGTTTCGTATTCAGGTCGAAAATCTTGGAAAAAACAAAATTGTGTTGAATTTCAAATCATTAGATGCACATGCAAAAAATGTCATAAGATCCCTTATATTCAATTTCGCAGGGGTAAAAAATTCATTATAGCTTTTGCTTTTTTGCTGAAATTAACGCGTACTGCTTTAGATAATGCATTTCCCAATAGATTTTCGGTGATGTTTAATTTTTATCAAGTCTTGTTAGCCTACATGGGCATATTTTCATACGAGTAACAATTCTGAACATCTGTAAGAATTTTTGTATCTTCTCGTAATATGCAAATGTTTTTTCACAAACCAGGCATGGAAATTATTGCACTGATAAGGCTCATTTGAATTTTGAATCATTGGATTAGAATGTGAAAAATGCCATCCATTATTTAGAAATACCTATACATTAGTATGTATATCTAGTTGTAATAGCATCCAATTCTTTAAATTCTTCCAAGCTAGTACATGAAAATAAGGTATGATCTATTCAATGGAATATATATCGATTTTTAATTATGCCGTATTAATATTAGAGAAATGATTAAATGGCGACTTTGTGGCTTTGTGGCGGTTTAAACATTTATTTGACATCACATTTCTTCTATGTAGTTTACTATTCCGCAAAAGAATTTCTTAGCCATCGCAGACGAGTCTTTCACGCTCTCGTATGGAAGTTTTGGGATCACGCTCCGTTGTATGTGTGTATTTTAGAAAAAATTATAAACCGTAACAAAGTGCCCCGACTGCAGTCGGACTTCCGTTCTGGCATCGGCTGTGTTTAATGTGACAGTGTATGTTTTTTATTTCTGTTAGTGTTTTCAAAGTTTCTCATGATGTTGATTACCTCTCTAACTTGATGAATGCGCCTCAATTCATAAAAAAACGAACCAAATACCATCTCAGTGAGTGGTTAGCCCTCACACAATTGCTTAAGAACTCGGATCTTCATGTAACAGAGTTGGACAGATTGTAATACCTATGATCTTGGTTATACGCTTGAGATTTTTCCTACGCTTTCTTAACAAAGTATCTACATTTGGGTCATCAGTTCTTAATTTTGCAAATAAATTGGGATGAAATCTTTCAAATAAATGGCTAAAATTAAATTTCAATCACACCTACTGTGCATTGCAGAGTAACATTAGCTATGTATGTAGGGAGCTGAAATGATGTAGGATTAATGGCTGTAATATGGGTATTTCCAAATTACAGGCTAACTGGAAAAAATGTTAAGACCTGTGGTCTGACAAGTTTGTTTGATTTACTTTACTCAATTTGCTACAACTTTGATTGAACAACCCTTGTCATACTTCCTAATGACAGGCTTGGTGATAATTTCTAATGACAAGCCTTGTCTTAATTCCTAATGACAGAACTGGTCATAGCTTCTAATGATAAGTCTGGCTATAATTCCTAATGACATCTGGTCATAATTTCTAATGACAACCTTGGTTGTACATTATGAATTTTGATGCTAGTGTTTTCTAACTATACAAGGTGTTCATAAAAAATGTATCAATGATATGGATGTATACATTTTCCTGGCCATGTTATACAACACAGTTCCATTGTAAGTTCTACCACTGAACATATTCATAGTTCAGTTTGATTATTTTTATTCCAACGTGAAAAATTCCAACTGATAATTGCCTGCTGTCATCATTATCATGCAATAAAAAACTTGATAATGTTGGTATCCAAAACTGGATATTAATTGTTAAGGCTTTCATGAGAAATAAAAAATGGTGCAAACAAGCAGCAATCATCTGAATTCAATGTAAAACTTTTAAGAAAACTTGAAAAAAATGTTGATTTTAAATTCTTATAAATAAAAATATTGTGTTAACTACTGGAAATTTTTTTTCAAAAACTTAAATTTTTATTAAAGTTAGCTATTTTGTTAAAAGTATTAATTGGATATAGTATTATATTGTAACTTCATTTTTTTTCAATGTTACGTCTAGGTTCCTGAAAATCAATATATGTTTTCTTTAAATTTTACTTAACCATTTACTTGTGCTGTGTGAGCTTCTACTATTCAAAAAGTAACTTCCCTTTCTTGTACTCTAATTTTTAGAATTATATTAGGTAGTAATTACTACTGTAGTAATTGTTCTGTAAGATGTTATATTTGAATACAACATCCCCATTTCTATTGCAGACCTCAATGCAAATGAGGATTTATGTTGGAGGGAGCAAGCATCTCTTGATGCACAAGCATCTTAAGCTCTGGAATGACAGGTTTGCCTGGAAGAGATTGATTCACAGCTCCATGATGAGCAGACCAGCAGCATCACAGAGTTGGGACTTCACTAGACTTGCTTTACTTGCCACTAAATTTGCTCTCAGAAGAGGCTTCAGGACTGGCTTTCTTAGCTCAGCACAGGCACAGGTATGTGCTCAACACACTGCAAGGTGTACGTATGGTACACTTGATGACTTGATAATTTGATACACACTTTATGACTTGATAATTTGAATCACACGTAATGGCTTGAAAATTTGAATAACACTTTATGACTTGAAAATTTAAGCACACTTGATAACTATAATTTGAAGCACACTTGATGACTTGATATTTTGAATCATGCTTGATGACTTGATATTTTTGAGTATACCTGATGATTTGATAATTTGAAGTCCACTTGATGGAAGTTCATGCTATATGTTTTGAGAGGTATTTACTGATATAATACATAGTGTAGTACATAAGCTTTAGGAAATATTTAGTTAGTGAAAGAAAACCTATTGTTGGTTTACATGATTTTAATTTTTTTGCACTACACTATTAATTTGTATTTTTGGGTATGTATTGGGAAAAATAATGTAGAACAAAAAAGTATGAGATAAAATATTTGAGAATAAAATAGTGAAGCACAAAAAAAAATCTTGGGCAGAACCTCCCTGAAGACACAATGTTTTTTCTCCCAGTTTTTCTACAGTACAATAAAAAGTATTCAATAATGAATTATGCTATTTGGTGTTCAATGAAACCATTCTGAACTGTGAAATCTTGAATGTATTCTGTATTAGCCTAAATCACAAAAATGAACATACAACACATAGCTTGTCTTTAAAAGGTTAAGAATATTAAAATAGATTTTCTTATTGCGTAGAAGCTACTACATATTTAAAAGTTAGTGCCTTATACAATGGAAACAAAAGAACTTATAACTAGGATATAATAATTTAAATTTTTCTATTTAATTTTGCATATTAATAATGATTAATTTTGAATACAGATCTATTCCAATTTTTAAACTTATAAGTGTATTTATAATTCTAATGGGAAAAAATGGACCATAAAGTCTCTGTGCCCAAATTACAATTAAATTTTATACTATTTGAACTTTAATTTGGTTTTGTAATTTATGGGTTTCTGTCCAGTGGGCTTTTAAATGAACACTATGCATATTTTAGTCTCAAAGTTTTTCTCAGTCTCATAGTTTAGTCTCAAGTTTTTAGTGTCAGTTTTTATATACAGTCTTGTATTTTAGTCTCAAAGTAAGTTTTTTAGTAAAATTATTCTTTTCTATATTCTACAAAATCTATATTATGAGTTGAATTAGGGTGTCACTTCATTAGAACAAGTTATTTATGAAGTGAATCAATTCTCATTTATATGTCTTACTCCTGTGTTTGTAAGTTTGTGTACTTACTAGGTGCAACTAAATCTTTGAAAACTTAAATTTTGCTAGAGAGCTAATTTTTGCAGAAATAATGCTATGTAAAAATGAAGTACAACAATTTTGTAATTTGTTTACCCATAGAACTGGTGCAGGGTATTTGGTCTTATTGGAAATACAGCTGGCAAGTACATCTGGAGGCAGAGTGCTGGTGTGTTGCTGGGAGCTGTTTGTCTTGTTCACAAGTTTGACTTTGAGAACAATGGCATCACTGATGCTCATGTGGAGAGGTAAGAGCTGCGTAGTTTCATGACTTGGAGAACAATGGCATCACTGATACTCATGTGGAGAAGTAAGAATTTTGATCTTGTTTCTTGAGATTTGTATTAGGAACAAGCACAGTCAGTATTTTATGAGACATTAATAGTTTGGCTAGGAGTTATGTTGTTTACAGGTGTATAGTTGTAGGTAAACTACTTTCATTTTATCAGGATTAGTGTACCCATCATTTCCATGTCAAGAACAGCAAACCCAGTTATCCTCATGTAAAGAATGAAATTAATAATAGAGCCAAATGTCTGGAAAAAAATAGCAACTACTTGCTGTGCTATTTGCTATTCTTAACAATATTCAGTGACTCAATGTAAAATTAAAGAGCCATGGAAAATTTTTTCTCAATTATTTGTAACTTTTCTCATCATTTTAGTCTAACTGAAAATAAAGAGATATTTTACTTGATATTGGGAAGTGTAGTCAATTAATATATGCTGTATACTGGGTTATAGAATATAAGCTTATAGAGAGCAATAGGCTGTTCAGCCCCCTTGCTGCTTTTCCTCCATATTGGCCCCTGCAGTTCAACTAGTAAAGATCCCTACATACTCAGCTTCGGTCAAAGTGAGACTGAACTGAAGTTGCATAAGCCTAAATCTCGTGATGCTGCCTATACTCAAACTTCTAGTGGAGCAGCATAAGCATAAACTTATGTTCTAGTCCACATCTAGTTTACAAGGCTAGCTGAAAGTGCTAGTTTTATGTAAGTTTGTTTTATAAAATGTATCATGGTGGATAATTGAAAAGTTAACTAGTTAAATGATACATGTTCTTGAAAGTTAGTATGTTTTAAAATCTAGCCATTCATGCTTATCTAACCAGTTTGAATTCTATTGTTCAATTATCTTCTTGGTGATGCATTCTTTCATCACCTTTCTAAATATTGAAAATGCAGTATCTGTGTAAGCAAATCCATGTTTGGAGTCTGTATTTTATTATAACTACACATGCTAAGCTCCTGCAAGCAGTTTCCATTGATATATTCTGTTTAGAAAATTATAACAAAATATTAGGCAGGGCTGATTTACCTTTATTTAACTTCTATATGCAAGCTAGAGAAACTACTCACAAGACTGCTATTTCTATCCATTTTGTTTGCACTCTTATGACAAAACTTGAAGCATATTTCTAATTGTAAGGAATATCAGGCACTCCTTTCATTGTCATCTATAACCAAGACTGTTGTCATTCTGAAGTAAGATTTGTTCATACTTATAGACTCGTTATTTAGAGGCCTTTTAAAAAATGCTTTATTTGCACACTGCAGTACTGTATTAACTTTTTTCATCACTACTGTTTTTTCTCCTACTTGTAGATTGCAATATTCAGATCCTTCATCACAACTCTGTTTTCTCATTTGCTTTCAGATTGAAATATTAGGATCTTTCATCACAACTGTTTTGCAGATGCCGTGAAGAAAACAAGATTTCTGGTATCAAAGCATTAATTGAGGCAACTGTGATGTGCCCAGTGTGTGGAAAGCGACAGGTCTTACAAGAACAGGTGGGCTATGTTTCTTCAGCTGTGCTGTACTTCACCGATTGAATTCTCTGCTATTGTGAGTACACAGTTTGTATTGAATGGAGAATGAATTCTGCACTATTGTGAGTGCAAGTTTTTTTAATATTGAATGGAGAACAATTATCCTTGGTGGTTGAACTGTCTTATTGTAAGCTTAAAATTGAAGGTTTTTTCGTGGGGGTTATCCTTTATTCACCATTTATCAGCACACTTGTTTGCATGTAAGTTCTAGCTCTCTGTTGCAACTTCAGCAGTCAAATGGGAACGAGCTAAATTTGAACTCGGCGATGCTGTCAGATCTCTGCCAAGAGCAGAATTAGTTCCACAAGTTGGACAACTCACTTTAGAAGTACAAACTTACTGAGAATAATCCATTTTAAAAGCATAAACCCATTGATGACAACCCATTTTAGAAGCACAAACTTATTGAGAACAACCCATTTTAGAAGCACAAACCTACTGACAACAACCCATTTTAAAAGCACAAACCTACTAGCAACAACCCATGTTAGAATCACAAACCTACTGGCAACAATCCACATTAGAAGCACAAACCTACTGCGACCTATAAAAACTCATTAGTTTCCTGTGTTGGGTTTTTGAAGAAAATGTGCATTTGCTTTTTGGTGCTTCATTGCATTTTCATGCTTGATCAACTTTTCAGTGCTTGATTAACTTTTTTAATCCTTGATCAACTTTTGGTACTTGATATACTTTTTGTTCAATTAACTTATTGTTTAATTAACTTTTGGCTTCATAATTTACGTATTGCTTAATTAACTTTTGGGTGCATAATTTACGTATTGCTTAATTAACTTTTGGGTGCATAATTTACGTATTGCTTAATTAACTTTTGGAGGTATAATTAACAAATTTCTCTATTAACTTTTGGGTGCATAATTAACATATTGCTAATTGTATAAGTAACATATTGCATAAGTAACATATTGGTGAACTAAGTTTTTGGTGCTTAGTGTGTGACTGTTATGTGCAGGTGCCTGGTGTGGAGTACTGCGCCTGCAAGGATGGAGGAGGAGTAGAGTGGGAGCGGTCGCATGATGGTTGGCAGCCCTTCCTTGAGCGTGAGAACATCCTTGTGTGGCGCCGTCCTCACCAGGCCTGGCCTCATCTCTTCGCTTACAAAGGTGCTGGCCTCATCTTCTGCATGAATCCCTGTGACTGGCCTCATCTTGTGCATAAATCCATTATGACTGGCCTCATCTTGTGCATAAATCCATTATGACTGGCCTCATCTTGTGCATAAATCCATTATGACTGGCCTCATCTTGTGCATAAATCCATTATGACTGGCCTCATCTTGTGCATAAATCCATTATGACTAGCTTTATTTCGTGCTTCAATCTTCAAATTCATGTGTGTCACGCGCAGAATTTTGTTAGTGTGTTGATTAAGTATCTTATTAGTCTTTCAAAGTAGTACTTTTTTAATACCTTTAATCGTAAAATTTAGGTTTTATATCTAGTAGGGCCTCTATAATTTTGAATGAGCTTTCACTTTAACAATAATTCGAACTCCTGACAATCGCTTGGCAATGAATAATGCTTAGTGATATCTTTGTACACAGTTCATGAGAGGTCCATTTTTGAGGATAGAAGGCAATGGGAATCGTTACATATTTTCGAGTCAAGTGCATGATGACAGCAGCAAATTCATAATAGATGAACTATAGTTATCTTATATTGTTAGTTGTGTTTCAGAACTTCAAGTGGCTGGTAGTCGAGTATTTGCTATTGTAAAAAAGTACTGTTATCAACTTTTAAATGTTATTTTTAGTTTTCTAAAAATGTTACCCCATGAGTTTTAGTGCCATTTAATAGAGTTCCGATAGACGATACCAAGAAGATTATTCTAACCGTGTTATACAAACTTCAGTGGTGATATAAAATTACTTTAAATTTGAAGACCCTTCATCTTTTTGTATTGTATCCACTACGTAGGTCGTTGGTTATAGAAAATTATTATTGAAGGAAAAAGATTCTGTCTCTGCCACCCAAGCGTCTGTAGTTACAGGTAATAAGAACTTATTTCTTCTTCTTTTACATCCTTGTCAGTGTCATCCAAAACTCCAATAGTTAGAGGAAATGGAACCTAAATTTTTCTCCCTTTGTCTCCTTGTTAGTGTTATCCACACTTTGTAATGGTAAAAAGTACATACTAATCTCTTTACTTCCTCTGTCTGTGCTATCGAAATTTAGATAGTTATAGGAAATGAAATCTAATTTTTTCTCTGTTTTTACCTCATCTGTCTGTGCCATCCAAACCGGGATAGTTATAGGGAATTAAATCCAATTTTTTCTGTTTACTTCAATTTTCTGTGTCACTCAAACTTGTTAAGTTATAAGAAATAAAAGCTATTTTTTTCTCCCTTGACCTCATCTGTTTGTGGCATCCACGTACGGATAGTTATGGCAAATAAAATCTAATTTTCTTTGTTTACCTCATCTGTCTGTACCATCCAAACAGGGATAGTTATATGAAATGAAATCTAATTTTTTCTGTGTATCTCGACTATCTGTGCCATCCAAACTTAGATAGTTATAGGAAATAAAATCTATTTTTTTCTGTTTATCTCAACTGTTTCTGCCATCCAAACTTACATAGTTTTAAAAAATTAAATTAAATTTTCTCTGTGTGTATCTCAACTGTCAGTGCCATCCAAACTTAGATAGTAATAGGAACTGAAAGCTATTTTTTCTGACTTTACCTCTGTTGGGCACAGTATACGGGCGTTACGATGACGTGAGCCTGTGTGCGTTCGTAGAGACGCAGCTCAGCACCTCCTACAGGACCAAGTGGGATCCTTCAGCCCTGGATCTGCGTGTCCTTCACAGTGACTCGCTACTGCCCGAGGCTGGGATGGAACCCTCAGATAAAGACAAGGCTTACTCGGCTCAAGATTTGCTGTATTGGTTAATCAAGTTTCCGGTGAGTTCCTATAGTTGAAGACGCAGTCAAATTTCTCTGGTCAACATAGTCGATGCTCTCTGGTCAACATAGTGAAGGTTATGAGATCGCTTCTTTTTCATGTCAAACTTTCACCTCGAGCTTCCTTTTACAACTGATAGTAAAAATTGTTCACACGTTGTCTTTTAAAATTGTTTCATGACGCTTCATTCATCACAAAAGTTTTTTACTGGAGTTCAAATTCAAAGGACAATGCTGTAGCAAGCTCGTTTTGTTAACTTTTTATTTTTGATGACTTTGTATACTGTACCATTATTCAAGTAAATTAATTTCAGTATAACTTCCTCCTTTCTCTCTCAAAAATTTTCCGTTATCTATTGACATCTACCTATACCGTATGTCCCACAAAAACCCGAACAGAGTATTTACTTTCCCGTATCAGTAATACCATCATTCGACTTATTGTATGCTCTTTTCTATAGATTAATTTTGCGGAATAATTTTGCTAGAAATTAAATGCTTATGGTATTCTTATGTTGGTAATACTGATATGGGGACATACGGGTTCGGGTTTTTGTGGGACATACTGTATAATCGACTATGTATCTCCATCTTGCTGTATCTGTGTGTGTCCGTCCCGTTACTTCCTATCTATTACTGAAGAAATATTATTGAACTGAAGTCAGAACGGGTATGCATGTATTACAAGCATTGTATTGTGGATACCAAAGGCACCGGATCACTATAAAACACTCCATTTGTTCCGTTATTAACTTTCTTCTCTTACACGGCCATATATCGTTAGGTAAGATACAAAATTAAAGTTCTGTATGTATTCAAGAAAAATATTCTGATACTGATGGTACCACGGCTAAAACTGAAAAAACGTATTTATTTCATAGATCCTTAATTTTCTTACTTTTGAATCAAGGAATTTTAACGGGTACTATCTAGGCCACGTTATTGTTGGATAAGATGCACAATGGAAGTCCTGTATGTATTAATGAAAGTATTCATTTAAAACGCAATAATTCGTCGTAAATCTTCAACGCATTTACCTTTATAATAATTTCAAATTAGTCAAATCTAAATCGTGGAATTTCCTCGGGAACTGGCTTGTTGTAAATATTTGTACATCTGTATTTTACACAAACTAGGAATTAAACATTGGATTTGTTTCACAAAATATTAGATACTTCATACAACTTATTTTGTAAACGATTAAATCCTTCACGTATGTCATGACTGCTTGCTTCGTCTACACATTGCATGTGACTTGGGTTGCAGCAAAAGAATGGACCAAACGGCTCTTTCCTGTTGCCCTATTCTATTCTATTCTATTGTACATGTTTCAACACCTGAAGGCTACCCAAGAATGGACCAGACGGCTCTTTCATGTTTCCCTATTCTATTCTATTGCACATGTTTCAACACTTGAAGTTAGCTTGCACACTATTAGGTACTTCATTCACTGATGACTGCTTGCTTCACAGAGATTTTTCGCGAACCGAGACTACGTGTTCAAGCGCCGCTACCGCGCAGACGTGCCCCGTCAGGAGGTCGTCATCGTGAGCGAGGCAGCGTCCTCCCGCTGTGGGGTGGACGAGGTGTCTGGAGTGCACAGGGTGCATGACTACTGGAGTGTCATGGTCGTACGAGCTAAAAATTCAGACTTCACGCAGGTATGTGTTCTTAGTATTCCACAAGTTCTGTGGGGGAAACTGATACGTATTCCAATTGAATCTGTATCAAACTGAAACTTACCAGTTGGCAGCTCATGATATACCATCAAAAAAGTCGTTTTTTGAATTTGTTCAGTTCTCTTCTAAGTGAAATTTGAACGTCAGATCGGTCAATGTAGAAATTTTTTCAAGCTGTACATACTTTTTTCGATATTTCATGCTGGGCCACATGTAATAATGGTTTGTTGTAAGAAGCGTTATAAATGATGATACATTTTTGAAGCTATAGGAAATTTCATATAGCTGTAGAAGATCGCGTGCCTATAGGGGTGCTATGGTCAAAACCATTATTGAAAAGAAGTCATTGAGAAAAATTACTTGTACATATAGTGCACAGTGTATCTCCTTTTCTGTCTCTCTCTTGATCTACGTACATATCTCTCTATCTGGGTGTGTCCGTCCCATTTCTTCCTACCTATTATTAAAGAAAAATTATTGAACTGAAATCAAAACGGGTATATATGAATCATAAGCATTGTATTGTGGATACCAAAGGTGCTGGATTACTTTAAAACTAGTGTACCCAGCCGTCAAAAATGACAGCAGAAATTTTGTGATAATACCCGTGCCATCAAAAATGATGGCAAATACTGTTGGAAAGATATTAAATAAAATTACATATAAGAACGCAATGCAATATATTTAGTTTTATATATATTTACAAAGGACAAACGTTTTGATTGAGTATTTCTTTAATGACAACATTCCTAGTGAAAACTGACACTTAGTTTTCTACTGCTGCAATTCGTGTCATATTCCGGTACAATGTACCCGAATCATAGGGAAATACCCCTCCGAACTCTGTATCCACGATACGGACTCGAGTATATAAGGCTCTGGATCTCTCTAATTTTTTTGAAAGTGACACGAAACATATAAATAAATATATGTATATATATATATATGTATATATAAATAAATAAATAAATATATGAATAAATAAATATATAGTCACACGACGGTCATTCTTAGTGTTAGATTAGAATAGAATAAGGCTGTAGGAACGAGCCGTTTGGCCCATTCTTGGTTCAATACCGAAGTCCCATGCCGTCTAAAGTAAATCCATCAGTCATGCACGTACACCTTAATCACGTAAGTCAATTTAGTCATGTGCACACATATCACTCACGCACAGGCGTTTATGTCACGAATAGAATAGAATAAGGCAATAGGAACGAGCCGTTTGGCCCATTCTTGGTTCAGAACCGAAGTCCCATGCCGTCTAAAGTAAATCCATCAGTCATGCACGTACACCTTAACCACTTAAGTCAATTTAGTCGTCTGCACACATATCACTCACGCACAGGCGTTTATGTCACGAGCATTTGTCTCAATCATACATTAACCTTAAGTAGTTAGGGACATAGTTAGTAGGATGTAGTACTGGGGGGGTTCGTAATCCAAAATTTATCGAGACGATTTTTGAATGTGTTCACAG
>VCRD01001257.1:5882-28645 GCA_006783055.1 Trinorchestia longiramus
GTACACCGGTATAACGGACTCAAGAGTTGAGTAGCACCAGTACACCGGTATAACGGACTCAAGAGTTGAGTAGCACCAGTACACCGGTATAACGGACTCAAGAGTTGAGTAGCACCAGTACACCGGTATAACGGACTCGGGAGAAGTGACTGAGGTACAGTAGAATTCCTTTAAACCTGCACTCGCTGGCCAAGCTTTATATATTTATTCATTGTTTTTTCTCTTCTTTAACTGCTTTAAGCAGTTGATATTATTTTCCTTTTATGTCCAGCGTGTCTATGAATTGTTTGTGGTTACTTGAGTGATATTAACCCGCAACTGCTAAGTCCCATGGGTGCCGGTTAACACGTTGACTCCGAAGTGGTACGTATGTGTACCACTTAGGTTAGGTTCTGTAATTGTAATTATGTTAGGTTCTGTAAAAAGACTTCTACTGTACCATCATTTACACTTGGTACCCTCACACACCCACACATCCACACCCACACACCCACACACCCACACCCACACACACACACACCCTCACACCCACACACCCACACATACAGCGCGTGCTCTGTTGCCAGCCTCAAGGGAAACATTCACTGAACTTTGTAAGCTTTACGTCATTGCGTATTGAAGTTCATTATTTCAGGTGGTAATATTTGCTTCCACTGCCGTGGCTGCAGCGACTGTGTAGGTAAAGATAAAGTAGGAGAAAATGTAATTTTTTTTATCAAACCAATATTGTAGGGTACAAGAAGAGGTGAATTACGATTGATCGAGTGCATCATTTCTATTAAACCAATACTGGATGGTGAGGTCCAGTGCATTCTAATTTATTCCAGTGCATTCCCATATACTCCAGTGCATTCCAAAATATTCTAGTTCATTCCAATATAAAGAGTCTATTAAAAGTTATGTATTTACGCCATGTTTTTTAAGCGTTAACTATTTGTCGCAGTATTGCAAAGACAATTGTACTAGACAGACGTTATACCCTTCATTCACTCCATCAACGTTTAATCTGAGTCTTAGAATCCCTTTATTTATATTCAACGTTAACACTTTTATGTACTTACCTTTTTAACGAAGCCAACACGTAATTAGAGTATTGATCGTGTTTTAACATAGTACTAATATTAATAGCAATAGCAAACATAAAAGTCAGATACAGCTTCATTTCAGCGTCTTTCAACACACTCTCAAAGAGCAGCCCATGACCCTAGTGAAGAATGAGTGTAATTATCAAGTAGCCGTATAATTATCACGTAACCGTGTAATTATCACGTAGCCGTGTAATTATCACGTAGCCGAATAATTATTATGTAGCTATGTAATTATCACGTAGCCGTGCAATTGTCACGTAGCTGTGTAATTATCACGTAGTTGTGTAATTAGGATCGGATATATGAACATTTTTCATTTTTACTCCAAAAAATAAATTCAAATTACAAGATACACTAGCCGGATTTGTAATGTTGGTTCTCGAAAGTATGTAGCCTACTGGCATTTCAAAGATCTTTAATGCATAATACAAGCCTTTTCATATATGTATAAAATTTTAACGAAATCTGCATGGTTTCTAAGAATTGAAGCTCATGCACAAGTCATAAGACTCTTTAAATAAGGGTGCGGCAAAATGATGCGATACATTTGTTGGTTTCAAAAATGGAAGCGCGATGCTCGCTATTCCAATTGACATTGTAACTGAAAATTAAGTAGCACAAAACTGCATTTCATGCACATTTCAGAAATAAAAACATATTTTTCGTTTTATACTCGTACTCTACTTTGCTTTTATTAAGAAAAAAGAAAAGAAAAACAGTTTATTCCAATCTCGCTGATACACAAAATATTCAACATTGGGTTTTCAAATGCCTTATCGTTAAGATCCTTAAATTATATGAATACATTGGTTGATAAT
This sequence comes from Trinorchestia longiramus, assembly GCA_006783055.1. NCBI lineage: Eukaryota > Metazoa > Arthropoda > Malacostraca > Amphipoda > Talitridae > Trinorchestia > Trinorchestia longiramus. Next base: position 7,789 of record VCRD01001257.1, read on the forward strand.
AACACAAACGGTGATTATATTCTCACCATTGAAGTGAAACCTAAAAAAGAAGTCCGCTAAAAATTGCACAAGGGTCTAATATACAGAGTGCGGCAACATAATGTCCTTTTTGGAGAGGAACTTCCTTTCATTAAAGGAAGTTATGTTGCCGCGCCCTATACCTAGAAATGTGTTAAATCATTTTGCGGCACCTTATATGAACTACTAAATACAATCATAATTTACCTGTTCACTCATCGGGGATAAATCTGACTGACACTTTCTTGGCCGCGATCCTTGGTTCTACTTTTAAAGTGTCTTTCATCTCTCGCTAGAATAATAATTATTGACCTAGTGTCCTATTGCCTAAACGATCACAAACAAAACGTGGACACGCGCCAAACTTTGTGTTTGGGTCAACCTTTTTTTGTTCTACACAAAAACACAATGAAAAGAAACAATTACAAATTCGTTGACAGTTTCCGGTGCAGCCCATACAAGTAAATATAGCTCTGAAGAGAGCAAAGATTTGATCAACTGACGGGAGAGTAGAGATAAGACCCCGATAAGAGTACAACTCCAGATAAGGGAACTCGCATTAGCTTCTTTAGAAAGCGCACAGATTTGCAGCTACGCAGTTCATCAGATTAAGTTCTATTCGTGGAAGCGTAGCAGTAACAATGTTCATAGACAACGAAAATATCTTCAACGTTAAAGAGATAAGAAGCTCTGCCTAACTTAGAATGAAAGACTTCTGAAGACAAACGTAACAATAAATCCATAACGTAGGAATTAAACAATCCTTTTACAGATTTATGGTTTCTTATGGTTTCATTTATATTGTTTAATAGATTTGCTACTTGCATGTAGCTTACATAGCCTCATGTGTCATTTTCATATATTAATCAATGTGTGTACTTTAAAAATAGCTTGTTGACCATCGCTATCTTGTTTCGCTTCTTAGCCCTAAATGGATACCTGTGGTTCCTTAAGTACATCACAAATAATTCATTTTACTTTTTCGTTGTGAATGTTTAGATCAAAATTTTGGTAAGATCACATAAGAAAAACACATTGTTTATAAGATTTATACTTATATGAGATTTATGAGTTTAAAGTTACGTCATATTGGTTCAGTTGAAAAATAATCGAGTGTATATGAGGTTATCAACACCAAAGTCTGCATGAAAGAAACGATGCAGCTGGTGCACAGCGACAGCACAACTGACATCAGTGACGTCACGCGAGTGGGTGCCTGCACTGCGTAGTGCCAAGCTTTGCGATCTCGTGCGTAATATTGCTGCCACATTTCATCGGTTAACAGTAATATGAGGGGTCATATTGGGAACACCAGAGACAGGTTGGCGGAGGAGCATCAGTTCAGTTCTTTAAAAGGTTTATTCAGACACAGAAACCGAAAGAAACAGGCTCAGAAGTTCGTTACTAAGACGGTGCTATATTTTTTTTCTACCGATGACTTCAATGCATCGGAGAAGATCTGAATAAGGCGTGCTGCTCTACTTGCATGTTTTTTTGCAGCTCACTTGTGAGATATTTTATGTGTCTGAATTCAACGCAGCTGCCGAACAAGAAATAGTATAAGCTGACTAGTTGCATTATTGAGTTTACCTGCGGTCAATAGTATATGCTGACTAGTTGCCTAATTGATTTTACCCTCAATGAACAGTATAAGATGACTAGTTACATTATTGATTTCATCTTCGGTGAATAGTATAAGCTGACTAGTTGCCTAATTGATTTTACCCTCAATCAACAGTATAATATGACTAGTTGCATTATTGATTTCATCTTCGGTAAATAGTATAAGCTGACTAGTTGCATCACTGATTCTACCTTCGGTAAATATCATTGCATACTCCGCATACCTACCCACATGAAAATCATTATTCATCAACAACAACAAAAATCGTCATAATTAGAGGCTGCCGACAAATCCGCCCTTGCCATTTGTTCTTAAAGGTGAAGTGTACATTCCAAAATATGAGCATGTCACAGAATTGTAGGTTGCTACAGTCACAATACACAACATACGCAACGATTAAGGGAACATGTAAAGAATATCAAGGTTAAGTAAATCTGGCTAACTAATTCAGACATAACTAGTACCGGCGTAACTAATCCACGTGTAAATAATTCAGACGTAACTAATACAGTTGTAAACAATTCAGACGTAACTAATCCACGTGTAAATAATTCAAGCGTAACTAGTTAAGGCGTAACTAATTCATGCTTAAGCAATGCAGGTATAATAATTCATGTTTAAGTAATCCAGTTGTAACTAATTTATGCTTAAGCAATGCAGGTATAATAATTCATGTTTAAGTAATCCAGTTGTAACTAATTCATACTTAAGCAATGCAGGTATAATAATTCATGTTTAAGTAATCCAGTTGTAACTAATTCATACTTAAGCAATGCAGGTATAATAATTCATGTTTAAGTAATCCAGTTGTAACTAATTTATGCTTACGCAATGCAGGTATAATAATTCATGTTTAAGTAATCCAGTTGTAACTAATTTATGCTTACGCAATGCAGGTATAATAATTCATGTTTAAGTAATCCAGTTGTAACTAATNGGCAGGGCGTGCTTGCTGGGCAGGGCGTGCTTGCTGGGCAGGGCGAGCTTGCTGGGCAGGGCGTGCTTGCTGGGCGCTGTTGGTTGAATGAAGCTATTGATCTGCGGTGTTTTTTTTTACCTGGTCAACTACAGAAAAACACGCATGCACACAAGGCGCTGTTTTTTTACCTGGTCAGATACAAAAAACACACATGGTTTTTTTTACCTGGTCAGATACAAAAAACACACATGGTGCTGTTTTTTTTACCTGGTCAGATACAGAAAAACACACATGGTGCTGTTTTTTTTACCTGGTCAGATACAGAAAAATACACATGCACACAAGGCGCTGGTTTTTTTACCTCGTCAGCTACAGAAAAACACACAAGGTGCTGTTTTTTTTACTAGGTCATACACAGAAAAACACACACAAGCACACATACCCTGAATAACGTTATCCAACGCTACGTATGCAAACTGCACAAACATTTCGAAGCCTAGCAAATGTAACAGAGTTTGTTGTCACAAGCCAAGCGCACAAAAAAACTTCTTATTAAATTATTTAAGCTATTCCAGTTCGCAGGTGTGACTTGCTTTCTTAACTAGGAAATCAAAATGAGGTAATCAAAAGTGAAATTGTATTTTCTCAGAAAATAGTTCATGAGTTGTCTGTGTAGTTTGCATTAGGCAAGATTTGCTCAATGACAGCAAAAAAGATTGGTTAAGCATTGAGTGTCTTCAATTAAAAAAATTAGGAATCGAGTGATGAGTTCATGAGTTGTAGTTTCAGCAACCATGCTGAAATAAGTTTTTTATTTGTTAAGATATCAATTAGCCCCAATTAAAGCGATTAAAAATATACAACAATCTAGTAAAGTGGTAATGAGTCAAATATTTACCTTCAATAACATTTCACTTGGCTAATTCTAAGCTTTCGTTATTAACAACTGAAGAGCTCAGCAATTTGATAAACAATATAAAAGAGTATTCTTTCGCAAATTCTCATTATATTCACTAGAAGATCTCTAAGCGTTAGACAACCCAATCCAACATTTTCAAAACAAAAAATTGCTTATCGTTCTTGGAATGCTCGTAGCATGAAGTAAAAGGGTCAGTCACTGTAGTACTTCTTATGGAGCTCCACCACATCCAAAAAACTGGGAAAAACTGCCAAGTCATGAGCAGGGCGCAGTGACAAGGCGAGCAAGTTAGAAAGAAAAAATTGGCCGGGGTTCCCCATGGCAAAGCCAACGCGGATACGTTTGGATTGTTTAAAAATAGACGACCGCTTCACGACTCACAATGTGGACAACCGCATGGAGTAGTTGCGTGCTGCTTAATCTGTCTCAATGTTCCACTTAGTGAGCTATTCAAGGGAAGCTTCAAATGCAGCCCCTGCGTGGCGATAAGCACGTAATCCATTACGCAAGTTCGGGTGGTTTGGAGACGATAGAGATATATAAAGTTACAGTGTTGATCTTGCTCCTGTTACAGTGTTCATCTTGCTCAAAGTATAATGCTATACCTGGTCACGCTGTACTATTGAACCTGCTGTAGTTACAGTGTTATTCAAGTTACAGAGTTATATCTGCTCATCTTGCATTGTGATTCAAGTTACAGTATCATACTTGCTTCGAAGTAAGAAAAGTTTGACGTGCTCGGGCTTGTTACTGCATGAAAACTTTAGGAAATGCTAGGCAAAAATTTACCGTACTTACAGCAGTAGTAAACATCACAAAAAAATATCCAGATGCCACTTCCTAACTGGACGGTGGCTTCGGTTATACTGCTTCCATAACAAAGCGAAAAAATGTGTGGAAAATTTTTGCCGATTTTTTAATTGGTGTCTTCATGGAGCACAAATGAAACTCGAAAAATTTAAATAAATAGTTCATACCGACAAAAAAATTTGGATCACATGTGCGGGACCATTTTCTAAAGAAATAATACGAACTGTCAGAGAACCTTAATGATCCTACTGTAATTCATATAATCTAATATTAAACCAATTAATTGTAAATGATTTAAGGAGACTGAGAATTTCAGGGCAATTTCAGAATCTCTGTAATAATAATGTAAAATTTCTAAAGCATAATAGATGCCACTGAACATCAGGGTTTTGCAAAGCCTCGAGCTGGCCAAGTCGCTCTCGAAATCGCAATAAAAAACTTTTTCAAATAAAAGACAAACTTGGGAATCTTGGGATTTAGGAATCTTGAATCTTGGCAATCGGGAATCTTGAAACTTGGGAATTTTGGGACTGGGGAATGTTGGGACTTAGGAATTCTATTCGCTTGACGAATTTTGCATTTTGCACGTAGACGATGAAGACACCACACGAAAACGGCGATGATTCTGGAAATTTTCCTGCTGAGCATGCGAATCCATGGAAATTATTTCGACACAATGACACCAATACAACTTCCACTATACTTAAATCTCGTTATTTTCAACATCATTATTTTCCTCATTCACAACTTGGAGTGCTTTTTAGAACATTTCTTCATAATATTCAGTATCATTTCGTTATTTCCATGATTTTTACTAACATTTTCCTGTATAGATATAGACTTCAAGCTTCAAATTATGGCTTTAATTCCGACAAATAATGAGGCTTGGCTGTACATCAAAAATTTCTGTCAAATCTGGGCATCAACGTGCGTCTCAACAACAAAATTCGAGTTCAAACACCTGATTTTAGCTTTCCAATAAAAGAAGGATAAAACTACAGCTTAAGCAACGATACTTTTTGTCGAAACAGAGATATTACAACTGATTGAGATAGAATAGAATATGGAAACAGGAACAAGCAGTTTGGTTTATTCTCGGGCTGCTATCAAAGTCCTTAAGAAGTCTAAAGTTAAGGCATCAATCACCTGTCTTCCAAATAAGTGAACAAATATCAGCACCTCGCAAAAATACTCTGTTTGTTTTTATTTATTTATTTCGAACGCTGTATTTTGCAGCACACTGAAATTGTACAGCATGAAATACCACAGTATAGTAATACTGTATAGAAATACATATATTATATAAGAGATTTCTAGTGTAATATTCGAATACAAAAAAAGGAACTACCACTAGAACCTGAATACCTCAACACGACACAGGACTTGGGTATCAACCCAAGAATGGGCCAAACGACTCGTTTCTATTGCCTTATTCTATTCTATTATATTCTACCACTAGCATAGAATTACCACTAAAATATAGGGTAATCGGAACCCTATCCAAAACTCCAAACTCCGCAGTACACCAGGAAAAATAAAAATGTGAGTAATCGAAAATACCTGAGATATTAGCAATTTTCGTCAGTCTCTAAGCTTGCTTAATCAATCCACAACTAGTCATGATTATTTCACACAAACTGCAATTCATTTTGAAGCCTACGAGGTCAATCGATAACTCATCTTCCCTTGATTCAACACAACAAAACATTGACTGTCATTCAGTACATAGTTAACAATTCAGTCATGCATATCATCAACGCTCAAGTTGTTCTGCTGTTCTAATTTGGTTGAGGAGACAAGACTACCACACACACAGCAAGCCAACATCAAGAGAGCAGATCAAATTATTGATACCAAACCTACCCAAACCTAATCTACCCTAACATACCGTACCCTACCCTAGCCCACCCTAACATACCCTACCCTAACCTAATTTACCATAACAAACCCTAGTCCACCCTGACATGCCCTGCCCTAACCTAATTTACCACAACATGGCCCACCCTGACATGCCCTACCCTAACCTAATTTACCCTAACATGGCCCACCCTGACATACCCTACCCTAACCTAATTTATCACAACATGGCCCACCCTGACATACCCTACCCTAACCTAATTTACCACAACATGGCCCACCCTGACATACCCTACCCTAACCTAATTTACCACAACATGGCCCACCCCTGACATACCCTAACGCCCAGTAGGCGACACTCACGAGAGCAGAACAAAATATTGATCACCTGGAGCTCCCCAGTAGACACGCTATCCATCACTCCAGAAATATAATTATTACCTGCCACCTCCCCACTGTCCCTCCCACCGGGTTAAATTATCTGGTTCAGTGGTTAATTTCTCATGTCATACCCTATTTAGCACCTTGCCGTTTATGTACTGTTATTAGGTATAGTATCATACAAAGGAGCATTCGTCTTTTTCCTACAACCAAACTTTTCCAAGTTATGCCTGTTTCTTTTGAGGCCCCGCAACGCTGGTGTACTTTGTACATGCAAAATACACACACATACATTTTACACGAAGCGTTTACGTGTGCAGTAATCTAAATACAGAGTCACCCCAAAAAGGTAGCCCAAAATTTTATTACGCCTATAATTATTTATTGGTATCTAAAATGTCAATTGCATGCGTAAGATAATATTCTGTTTGTTATTGCATCCATAAATCAAACATGAATCTGTCTCATGCATGCAATTGGTATTCCAGATACGAATAAGGAATAATAAAATTTGGGTCCTCTTTTTACGTTATGGAGGTAAAGGCATCAGTTTTTTAAAAGGCTCTTTAATAATTGCTACGAAAATGAGTTTAAATTACACATGTTAACACGTTGAGTGCGATACGACCCACCGTATCATTTTGAGACATACATAACGTATTCTAAAATTTACTTCAAGTATAATATATCAAAGTACGAACTCAATATATAAATACATTTCAAAAAATACATATTGAGATATCTGTACTTAAATAGAGCGTACTTCTAATGCAATTAAAATAGCACTTGACCCATATTTGTAAGATTAGGAGGCCATTAATTTGGATCACGAAGGACAGTTGAGTAAGATACCACAAATAAATAAATCCAGTCCATAATCTGAGCACAAAAACCTAGCCCGCCAATGCCATCCATTTTTCCCCTGACGTGCAAGAACTTACCAACTCAAGTTACCCTAAAAACTCGAGGACAAAACGAAAAAATTCTTGCCCAAGTTTGTGCAGTAAATTATAAGAAAGGTCACTTTGATTCACCTTGCTCTTAAATTCTACAAATGTGGAAATTTTATTTTACCATTGGAATGTTAAAGGTATGTTGCAAGGGTTCGAAGCTGTTCCACAACAGCTTCTGTTTAATAAGAATTCTATCACTAACCAATGATATAATAATCCCTGATTTTCTCCCCTATATCAGCAGATTAGCTGCTGTTTTAAGTTATCTGTTCAAATACAATAACTAAATTATGATGCACATAAAGCAATAAAATAAAACACCTAATAAAATAATAAACTATAAAATAAGAGAGTACCTTATAAACGGAAAGGCTCAGTAGTTCTTTAGCTGCAGACGTTGTGTTGCCAGTACATGTAGAACAAGACATACGAAACATATGCGTACTCGTACACGGGTGTCGTACGTACATATATCGTGAACGTCGCTTAGTCAGTACGAGAGATCGATCTTAAGACAAAGCGTGTCAGCCATTCAGTTGATATACACTGCTGTGTTACTCCATCAGCCAGCAAGAAACCATGCATATAAAAAACTGTGGTAAACTTCGTAACTTTTTTCAGTTCAAATACGAGTAACTTCAGTTTAGAAACGACGTAAATTCAAATAATCGAAACTCAAAAATCGGTTAAGTTGAAGAAATCCGTTTCCCACGAGCATACTAACCAGCACCTTCTAAATTCATTAGAACATTCCAAGAGAAATGCAAGGGTGAAATGAGCTTTATTTGTCACAGTACTGATACTTTGTTCAGTAAAATTAGCCTGACGAAACTTCATGGACAAAGAGAATAGCAACAGGCAGGACGAAAAACGAGTCAAACTTATTCGTTCAATCAAAGTCCTGGTGTGTCCTGTATTTATGGGTCAATAAAGATGAGTTATTTTCTCAGTAAACTTACGTCTGACGCAGTAATTATTTTTCTCTGTAAACTCCGTAATACATACACAGAAAATAAATGCTCACAGAATATTAATACACCTACACAATAATAATACACCCACACAATATTAATACCCACACAGAGTCGAGTAATTGAATTCAAAGAACACAGACAACGGATTTCAGCACATGCCAGCTGAAGCAAGCAAAGCATAAAAGTTTTTATTTTACAATATTTTATAAATATTAAATATTCAAATGCTTCTAAATTCTAACTTCAGAGTATGAAACTTCCTGAATGGGTGTACAACACACCAAGTTGATATAAAAAGGATATTAATATAGTCATTAATATTGTTACTAATATTTTCATAAATATTGCCATGAATATTATAAAGATAGTCATAACCATTTTCATTTATGCTGTTTTCAGTAAAAATTATTTTTGGCATCAATACTGTCACTTTTTGATTAAAAACTCAAGGAATCATCGAGGGCAAACTGCACCGGCAATACAGAAAAACACGCTAAAAATGAAAGTGAATAACCGTAAATACTACGTTTTCCTTTGCAAGTTACTAAGTAATTCGTGGAAAACAATTGATTTATTCCTGATTTCATGAAGCTGTACCCTCACACACGTGGCAGTTCTTGCTCTCGTGAAGTACATGATATCCATAAAGTCTCTTTACCATTTCAATTTTTTAAACATTGTAATGGTAAAAAGACTTTATGGACACCCTGTAGAACTGTTCCGAGGGTACGAACTTGCACAATTGTGTAGAGCTCATGACGCGCGAGGATAATTAGAAAAAAGGGACACTTTGATTGTCTACAACGCACAACACAAACACGCATTACTGCGAGATGTTTATTTGACAGGAAGTTATGGTCATCGTTAACTTGCATGGGCGCCACACAAAATGGAGAATAAAATCCAAGGAGAAGTGTTGAAATATCATGGACACAAATTTACAGTAAATAAATTCCATTACAAAATAATTTGCACGTCAACGTAACTTTTTTAGGTCTTACTGAACCAAATTTGACAAAGCTTGGTAGCAGATGTAGAGAGCGAGATAGTATCTAATTATATAAGTTAGGAGAATTACCAATTCAGGATTCAGATCAACATAAATTTATACATTTTTTTGTAGTGATACCTATACGACCATACACAAATATATAAAATCACTGAGTTTCTAACACAAGGTGGAAGATATATCAATTTGATATCATACATCCTAAATGAGAAATAAAACAGTCTACTTGACTTAAAGATTTCATATTGAAAAATATGTACAAACGCAGAGACTTAACAGCCACCGTCACGCAATACACATTTAAAATATGCTGCAAATGACAAAAGGTACTCTTGTTTGTTTTTAATACGTCATCATTTTTACTTTTTCAAAATCCAATAATACGAAACAATTTTTCAAAACAGTTCCAAATTCAAAGACAAACAATTTTTTCAAGATTTAAGATTTTGATGGACGTTTTGCAACCCTGGTTTGCTCGCCTTGGTCACGCTGCAGCAACCACCTGAACCCTGCTTAGCAGGACAAATGCCAATTGCTTCGTAAAACGGAACCGGTTTTCAGTCTCAGTATAAACACGCCTCATTAAACCAAAACTCCGGCAGAAGTCAGCAAGAAATTTCAGTAATTATCCTTCTGATTGCTACTAATTACTGCCTATGAATCTGGCAAAATGTACATTTAAATGCATGTTGCTTCGAAAATGACAATTAAACGAGATACGCTTATTAGGAGAAAATAAATCCCTTTGAGTATTATATTTTGAATATTTGGTACAGGCTACACTGGAGACATGAGAGAATCTGGACATGAAGTAAGGCTATGAGCAGCACCACTTGGTGTGTGCTGCGCCACCTCCACGACAACAAACTTTCGTTTAGCGCAAATAAACCAAGCGAAGTAAAAAGGTCTTAGATCTTCTCTGAAGGTTGACGTAAACAGTTTAAGAAACGCATTAAAATGGCGACTTGAAATGGATAACAACTGAAGATTTGGTTTGACAGTTGCAAGCACGGCAGCTTTGTTTGCAAGCAGATGATGATAAAAAGTAGGACTGTGAACCATGAAGCGACTATCCACCCATCTGTGTCTGCTTCTGTGTGTGGGTCTGTGTTCAGGCACAGTATCATATCGTACCAAACTTGTTCAGTATCATACTGCTGTTATCTATCCTGTATCAGTACTGCAACATACTGTATCAGTACCGTACTCTACTGCATCAGTGTTGCAAAACTGAGATAAACAAAAAAATTCAATTAATTTTTTTTTGTTTTTGATTTTCATTCTTTATACAAAATTATAGAAAATTTAAATAGGTGTCAGCAAACAAAATTCACACGTTCGATGTCTACAGCACGAAGTAATATGTATATATGTATAGTAATACATAGCAATATGTATACATAATATGTATATTTAACCCTTCACTGCATGATTTATTCGAAAAATTCGAAGGTGTATCACAACAACTGTGCTTCACCGGCTGATGTGTGTGTGTAGCAGTGGTGTAATACGCCTCTCATACAAGATCAGTACGTTCCTAATGTATGCATGATCAGCACGTTCCTGTTTTAACTGACATATCTGTCAGTTAAGGGTTAAAACAGAACAGGCGTGTCTTCAACTACACATCACAAGCATCGAGGCTGGCCACAGCCTGCCGAGAAATGCCTACAAAAACACGACATCAAACGAGCTTTAAAAACAATCTTGTCGACGAGATAAATGAATGTTCATTTTAGGCGAATAAATTTTTCGGACCCTTCGGCTAACGGTTTGTACAAGGCGATAGGTGTATAGGAAATGTTATTTAAACCGCAAGGCTAGCCCTGGATTAAAAAGCAAGCAGGCTTCTTTAATGTTTTTTAACTAAAACAGTTCGAGTGGAGAAGAAGGGGCCGTGAGTGAGCGCCGTCCGAACGGAGGAGGCAAGTGGGAATGGGCAACTTCATTATTGACTGAAAGAGGGGAATTAAATCCGACGAAATGAAGTACATTCTAGACGACTTTGTTCAGATAAACTAAAAATTCGTTTCTAGAAGGAGCTAGCAGGAACCTGAGGGCAGACAATATTGCTACCACGGTGCATGGAACAGTTGAAGGGTGGAAAGCACTAGTGGACTACTTGCATTTTTTCCCGTGGTAAATATAATATATTTTCCACGGGAAAAAATGCAAGTAGTCCACTCCCGTGCTGTCGCTAACACAGCGCTGACAGAGGCGATTACGATCCAGTAGTTTACTATATGAAGGGTGGACAGCACTAGTGGACTACTTGCATTTTTTTCCGCTGTCCACCCTTCAGTTCATCCATACAGCAAACTGACGAGGAGAAACACAGAGCTCACCTCACGTAACGCTGTCGAGAGACCCTGAAGGTACACCAAGCACGGCAAAATGGTGTCCAGTGCACACACTGAAAACCTCACAACCAATGTGTATTATTGAAGCCTAGTTTTTTTAGAGATCTTATGGGTGAAAGCATGAAGGAATCAATGGATGGTTGTAAATAACGGCACAACAGCTGCAGTTTTCCTCAATCTCTGAGGAAATCTCCCCTTGAACATAATTGACCCCTTCACCAACATCACAATACGAAGGTTGTATCTGCATGGAAGCTTTCCGAATAACCACCTCTTGTGAAGGTAGGACGAGAATATTAAGGTTGTTCGGGTTAATAAATGACTCGTAAATACATACAATAGAGACCGATTCTAACTTGAACCTGGATATTATGATTTGCACTTCATTCCGAACTCAATGCTTCGATAATAATTAGAAGAGCACTTCAATATTACAAACTCAATACTTTCATAATATTGAAAAGAGCGGTTCAATATCCCTTTCTCAATACGTACTACTTAGCACAGCGCTTTAATATCTCAAACTCAACACTCCCATTATGTTCAGAAGAGCACTTCAATGCTCCGAACTCAATGCTGAAATTAAGTCTCAAGATCTACAAGTGGTTTGAATCCAAGAAGCCCCCCAGGGCTTCTGCGGAAGCCATACATTGGGTCGCTACCTAAGCCCTCAAGTGAGTCATGACAACGCGCCGTCTCACAGCACCGCCATGCTCTGATTCATAATAATGATAGTCGACCTAGTCGAGGTTGCGGCTAAAGATGGGGCCGTGATTGTTACCTCGACGAAACCAGAGATGGATAATGAGTTATCAACCTGATGATGTCTTCTTAATCAGGAATGAAACGAAATGTAACGAGTCTTTTGTGTGCATTCTTTGTGTTAATTATGCTTCACATAGCAACCCGTGTCAACAAGGCACAATTCCAGGAGCGTGACGACCTAATGAAGATACGTGACATTAATTCTGAATTCAAGCGATAATTATTGCATTTACAAAGGTTTAATAAGACGACCCTTTCCAACGTACGTATGACAAATTATTCAGATTGATGCAATGGTAACTTCATTGAAAACGTACATTGATAATGCAATCGTTCTGTGAACAACTTTATGTTAACTCCAAGCGATGAATGTCTCGATATTTCAACAAGTTACACCTACTATCCACTTACAAATGAGTTTGGTTCCGGCAATATAAGAAAACCACGGACACACTACCTTCGGGCATAACATCAAATCTTTGCTGTATAAAAAACCTATAAAGTACTGCAATATACACAATTATCATTTATTTCTCTTGGTTGTACTGTACCCAGGATTATAAGTACAAGTGTGCCGAGCAGATCGTAAGTCAGATAGTACATGTAATATTATTCCTGACAACTGCTTCGCTTTAAACAATTGGAATACGACTTCATTATAATAGAGTACTGAATTTTCCACAACAGGTTTCGTGCCTTCAAGTGACACACTTGAGGTACCTTTTCAACTCAGAAATATGTCACAGTAACGCTCAAAACATGGATTTGCACACATCTACGATTAAAAGTTTATCATGAATTTAATACTTGCCAAAATACTCTATTAATTAATTTAGTGTTTGGACCATAAGTGAAGCGTTAAAATGGAAGCTGTTTACTCTTGTTGGAACTTTGAAGTCTCAAAATAGGACAATACAAAGGGGGTCAAAAGTGGACAATACAAAGGGAGTCAAAAGTGGACAATACAAAGGGGATCAAAAGTGGACAATACAAAAGAGGTCAAAAAAGGAGTATATAAAGGAGGTCAAAAGAGGACAATACAAAAGAGGAGTATATAACGGACGTCAAAAGAAGACAATACTCTCTTGAAAATATCCCAGCTCTACAGCAGCTTTCTTGCTTGTCACAACACGGGCACGTGAACGAAACAAAGTCATTTTCTCCTCCCTTGTATTTGTACCCACACTTATTTGTACCCACACCCCAGCTGATGTTGCACATTTGTACCCATGCATTTATATCTTGCACACAAAAGCGAGGTCCCGTAAATTCAACCCATCACGTGAGACACGTAAAATCAACCCATGCCAACTAATGTAGAAAAACACGTTTCACTTCATTTTATTACATTCGATATGTTCACGGCATGAACTGTCTCCAAATTAACATACGACATAAACGGTGCACAAATCACTACAATGAATGTAAATGATTCACCACTTATAATGTGGAAGACTCACTGACTATAAATTTATTATAAAAATATTAACGTATTTACAGACTAGTTTTTAGTTGAGACATAAAAGAACGACTGAGAGTTGCACGGACACACGAACAAATACACGAGCGACAACCACGCAGCACCATTAATGAACAAACAAAGCAATAAACACAGGCTCCTAACATTCAGTAAAAACAAAGGGCATAGAAGTCAGAACTGAAAGCCTACGGCACACGTGTAACATGAATCAGAAGTAAAATAGAACGTACAAATCACATGTAAACTCACCCTCATCACCGTGTCAGTGCATGGGACTTCCCGAAATTTGTCCGAGATAAGCAAACAAAAATTTATCATGCATATTCTGGCCACACGACATTCTGTGATTATCAGGACTGCAGACGTTTCTTCTCACGCAGCTACCAAAACACTTCATGCAGTCTTCCATCATCAACCCTACAAATTTGGACCTCTGTCGACCAAACTTGCTCCTGGCAACATCGATCTTGCTTCCTTATCATTGAATGATAAGTTTATTAACGTCATTGTTATGGGATCCTAAGTTCTTATACTTATTTTGTTGTGATGTCAGTTTGACAAAGGGGGACACGTCCAGTCGAAATAAATGGTTTTATAATATGAGATTGGTTCGAATTGAATAAAAAAAGTGAGAACAGAACAAAAACTTGAACAGAAAAGATCTATTTAAGCAGGATTAGACCGGAATGTTATGTAAGTCACCACCTGGGAAAGTAAAATGGGAGTATGGAAAGTGAAACCTACTTTAATCTGAGACTAACATCCACAATAGATTGCAACACCTGCATTGCTGAATCTGCTACGGGTAGAACAAGGTATATTCGAGGAAAGCACGTTCACTCGAACAAACACTGTTAGTGCTGCCATAGCGACACAAGCTTCAGAATATTAATAACTCTTTGAGGAGAGTCACGCTTTCAAGATACGCTGAAGGACAATCCTCTCTATCGTACCACCGCCCAGAAAAATGGTTATTCGAATGTTTTGTATTACTAACAGTCGTGTCTTGTGGGTTGACGCATTATGAATAAAAAATCGTATATTACGATATAACAAAAGTCCAGAAGAAAGTATGCTTGAAAAAGAACGAATCACAGAAAATAAGATACGATTTTTGATCATAATATGAATCGACAACTATAGTCGGCGGTCAGCATCCAGTGATCATATCTTAATGCGTCATTTCAGTGCAACGAAATGGGTTGGGCGAGATGCCAGTATGGTGAGCATGGAAAGAAGGATTGTGGCAGTGCGTTACAGCAAGAACACGAAAGTGAAAATGAAGAGACAGTAGAAGGCAAGAGAGGCGACTTTGTACACATGGTATTCTTGCTGACATGTTGGTGATGGATGAGTCAGATGAAAAATCCCTAGAGGTTTACAATAGTTTCGTGAAAGAAGCATGCAGAAAAAGATTAGGCTCATTGTCTAGGGCATTTTGAACTCTCAATCGAGACTAGAATTGTTTTTGGTAGGTCAAAGTAAATTTCCTTTAGAAAGCTCAGTTTCTCCACTCCACGCCCAAAACTATATTAGAAATGGAAATTAATCTCCCAGCTACTCCACGAAGCACCAAATATCTTTGATTGACTGCGTGTATCGATAAAAACATTATTCCAAGTTCGACTTCAAATCTCCGATGTCACAGCTCGGATTTGCAAGCCTTCACTTATTAAAAAGAATCCTTTGGAAAAATTGTAGAACGAGTGTTTCTCAGTGGTAGCAGAACTGCGCGGAACAACGCAATTGAATTAGAGAAAGTAAACCTGACCAACATAATTGATGCATCGTGACACTTCAAACACGCCTCACATGGGAGCACAAGGACTTTAGTACTCGAGTGGCCTTAAGTGAAGCAAGTGCTGGCAGCAATTGCGGATAGAAATAAAGGAAGACTCCAGTACTAGAAATGCTCGAAGTGAACTGGAGGAAGTGATTGACAGGAATCTCAGCTACGCGTGAATAAAAAACAGCAATGTTTATATGATCATTGGGAATATAAGTAAATTTTCAAATACAGATCCCACAGACCTATTAATAAAGATGAATTGTGTGCGAAAGCAGTAGACGTCGCTTTGTGCTGGAGATCAAATTTAACTGATAACTAACTGTGTGGGCTTCGAAATCTGGTACAAGCTGTAAACACTATCACATGAATTAACAACTACTCATCACCATCACACTAGTTTAGAACAACTATTTATCGCCATTACATCAGTTTACAACTATAGTAACATCAGTTGCGTCAGTAGATAGGTCATTTATCGAGTGTTGGAAATACCGGTGCATTGCACCGGTATATACACCATCGTGCATTGCTGATCATTAATCAATATTGAAGTTTATTTGTCAGGTTTTGGTCCGTTGCAGTAGACGGTTGAGGTTTTATTGGATAGTTACTGTCTCTTTCGGTGAATGCTTTGGGACAGTTTCGTGTCATCGACGAATTTGTTGACCTTGCTGGTGATTCCGATATCAACGTCGTTGATGGAGATGATAAAGAGGAGCGGGCCTAAAACGCTCTCTTGAGGGACTTCTGATGTTACATGCGTCAAATTACTGGCTTGATCTTGAATCATCACTCGTTAAGTGCGACCAGTGGGGCAGTTTGTACCTATGTAACAGTAGTTGCCTCGTATTTCCATGCCCTTCCACTTTGATTATTAGCCTTTCGTGGGGAGCTTTTTTATGATTTTTGAAAGTCATGATATACAAGGCTTACAGCTTTTGTACAGTCGTATATGCACTTGACTTCAAAAAAGTCGAGGAGGTTTATGAGACAGCTACGTTTTTTTAATCCGTTCTGAGTAATAGTAATCAGGTTTTGGGCTTAGAGATGTTTTTTTCTGTATGGGTTTTGAGTAGTCTTTTTGTTGTTTTAATAAAGACAAATGTTAGATTAATGAGACAATAGTTATTGTGGGTTTGTTTATTTCATTTTTTAAAAATAGAAGTGACACTTGCCTGCTTACAATCTTCCTGAACAATCCAAGTTTTAAGTGATCGATTGAAGAGGTTTGCTAAGGGCTCATTAATTACTTCCGTTGTTTCTTTGAGCATTCAGGGGGCAAGGCGGCCGGGTTCGGTTGATCTATATGGGTTTAACAGGCTGGACGATTTTTCTACTTTTTCTGAAAATCTGTCACAATTTTCTGAGGTAAGCGTCGGGTTGAGCGATTGTAGTTTAACCTTTACAAGTGAACACTGAAGGGAAGCACATTTTAAGAATTCTAGCTTTCCTTTTGTTGCCTGTTTGATTCGAGCCCTCAGAGTCGATCCAGTAGAGTCTCTTTAGAGCCATCTGTCAATTACATATTTGTAGCTCTTCGGATTAGTTTTTGCTTGTGCCGCAACTTTATTTTTTTATTTATATGCGCATCTTATCGTTCGCAAAACGGCCCTGCTGGTGCGGATATGCTCTTGACAAACGGGTTCTGTTTGGTATCTTTTAAGTCTTTTGTACGACTATTATCTGCCACTTATAAGACGCTCGATTTTTTGTGAAAACCAAGGAAGGTTATTAGTTGGTCGAATTCGTTGTATCGAGATGTGCTCTGGGGCGGTTTTTATTTTTTATTTGAAGTATTAGGTTGTTACAAAAATAATGGCCGCTCGAAGGTCTAGGGTTTGAAAAGTAATTTTAACACAACTTTTTTAGTTTATTTTCAATGAACCTTGGCATGCATAACAATTAATGTGTGCTCATTAATATTTTGTAACTTTTTTTCAGACAGAACAATTTTGAAGGATAGAATCCCTCCATGATGAACATGACAAAACATGACCTTCGCCTATTTATGTTGCGCGAGTTCAAACTTGGGCACAACGCTTCCGAAGCTTCTGCCAATATCAACCGAGTATGGGGAGAAGAGTTCACAAGGGATCGGACAGCGCGAAGGTGGTTCGGGAAATTCCGGAGTGGTGATGAGAACCTTAAAGATGAAGTGGGTAGAGGACGTTTGGGTAGTCTCGAGAACGAGCAATTGCATGCGGTTGTTGAGCAAAATCCACGTCAAAGTGTTAGAGAAATGTCTCAGACACTTGGTGTCAGCATTGCAACAGTCTCGCGCCATTTGAAGATTATTGGAAAGGTGAAAAAGCTCGATCAATGGGTTCCTCATGAGCTCAATGAGAATCAAAAGCTTTGGCGTTTTGAAGTGTGCTCGATGCTCTCTCTGCGCAACACCAACGATCCCTTTCTTGACCGAATTGTCACTTGTGACGAAAAGTGGGTCCTTTATGATAACCGTAAACGATCAGGTCAATGGCTCGATCGTGATGAGCCCCCAAACACTTCCCAAAGCCAATGTTGTACCAGAAAAAGATTATGGTGACTGTCTGGTGGTCTGCAATAGGTGTTATTCACTACAGTTTTTGGGAGTCAATGAGACCATTAATGCAGAGAGATACTGCAATGATCTCGTTGTCATGCATGCTCGATTGAGCGAAAAGAGACCGGCATTAGTGATCGCCGTGGTCCAATTCTGCTCCACGATAACGCGTGACCACATGTTGCAAGAATGACCGTCCAGAAACTCACAGAACTGGGATACGAGACTTCACCACATCCTCCATATCTTTCACCTACTGATTATCATTTATTCAAGCACTTAAGCACATTTTTGGATGGTAAAACTTTTAGGTCTAAACAAGAGGTGGAAACGACCTTCAAAGATTTTGTTGCATCACAGCCATTAACTTTTTATCAACAAGGGATAAATAATCTCGTAGTCAGATGGCAGAGATGCATAGCTGCTCAGGGTTCATATTTTGACTAAGTTTAATATCTCTATTGTTCATTTACCAAGGATTAAAAGCATGCTTCTGAAATCGGCCATTATTTTTGTAACAACTTAATATTATGAAATATTATGTAGCATTCTTCGGTGTTTTTATTCCTCAGTAGTGCTTCGTAGTTTGACTGCATGTGAAGGACTCTTAATTTTAAGAGAATCTCTCAGATCCTAGACACAAACATTCAAACGCTAGAGTCTAGAATCTAGGCTACGAGTGGGGAACCTGCAGCCGCTTAAGTCATGAAGTGCGGCTTTCTGTGGCCTGTTGAGAAAAATGTTAAAAACATATGAAAGTGTTGAAAATACATTTTCTATGTTCCCTCATGTTTTCTATATAGTGTGTTCTACATTTTCATGCAAATGTAATTATGTCGCAATAGCTCTAAAATATATTATGTGGGACCATGCAATTCTATTATTTGAGGCCTTCTTGAGGAGTGGAGGTTGTTAATGCGGCCTTTACTCCCAGAAAGCTTCCCCATTCCTGGTCTAAACGAACATTCAAACGTTAGAGCGAGCAAAAGCAACTCTAGGAAGTCAAGAGGCAATGCACTGTTTTCTACGGGGTGTCTAAAGAGACGAGTGTTGCACTAAATTGTGCGTTTTGCCACGCTTGGTTGCGCACACACACACACAACCCCACTCTGAAGAAATAGTGTGTAATGTAATTATTTTCTGAAATTAAAAGTCCCTCGTAAAGAATGAATAGGTTGGCTGGCGTACGAAGGGTTGTGACGTCAGTACTTAGACCTATTTATAAGAAAAATTAACGCAAAATAAGTTTGGCAGCAACAGTTTTTGGCAGAACTCGGGTGTGTTTACAGCTCTAAAAGAGCAGCAGATGCACAGCAGCAACAGCAGGTGCTTAGACAACTGCAGCTATACTCAGAACTTTTATGGTCCACACGTTGATAAAAAGCTTCCCTCACACAAACTTTTTATCCGAAGCATTAATAAAAGGTTAAATGCATGGCGGGATGATGGTATTGTGCGAAGCATTAATAAAAGTTAAATGCACGGCAGTATGAAGCTATTGTGCAAAGCATTAATCAAAGGTTAAGTGCACGGGATAATGAACATATTGTGCACAGCATTAATAAAAGGTTAGGTGCCCGGCAGTATGAGAATAGTGTGATAAACATTAATAAGAGGTTAAGTGCACGGGATTATGAACATATTGTGCAAAGCATTAATAAGAGGTTAAGTGCACGGGATTATGAACATATTGTGCAAAGCATTAATAAGAGGTTAAGTGCACGGGATTATGAACATATTGTGCAAAGCATTAATAAGAGGTTAAGTGCACGGGATTATGAACATATTGTGCAAAGCATTAATAAGAGGTTTAGTGCACGGGATTATGAACATATTGTGCAAAGCATTAATAAAAGGTTAGGTGCCCGGCAGTATGAGAATATTGTGATAAACATTAATAAAAGATTAGATGCATGGCAGTACGGACATACTGTACTCATAGAATGCACAACATCTTTCTAATTCTTTCTGACATTAGTTTTCTTTAAATTAACTCAGACTGAGACTACATCCTCATCTTCACCACTGCAACAAATGACCAGTGTTATATGAACAACTCTTTGGTAAACCCGTGTCTATATTGAGCACCATTTATACATAAAATCTGAACCATTAGCTAGAGCCCACATATTTTCATGCATTGTTAGGATACTGAATTATTTTACCTAAGAGAACACTTCATACAAGACAGTTGTCAACTCATTGGCAGCTGGATGAGTGGTTACCCACTGTACACCTGTCACCTGATGCGTACAACTGTCACCTGATGCGTACAACTGTCACCTGATGCGTACAACTGTCGCCTGATGCGTACACCTGTCACCTGATGCGTACACCTGTCACCTGATGCGTACAACTGTCACCTGATGCGTACAACTGTCACCTGATGCGTACAACTGTCACCTGATGCGTACAACTGTCACCTGGTGCATCCAACTGTCACCTGATGCGTACACC
>VCRD01001257.1:36200-46852 GCA_006783055.1 Trinorchestia longiramus
TGTGTTGTCTGTCTGTGTGTGTGTGTGTGTGTCTAGCAGGTGTGTTGCAGTGTGCGCCAGTACAGTCACTACAATACACAATACATTCATTATCATCATTAAGATCTGCAGGACAGACTTGTCTCTAGCACGACACGAGGATAGCGTGAGAGCTGGGACCAACTGAAGCATTTAATTGAGCAGTGAACATTTGTGGAGGCCAGACCACTGAAGGCATGCATTTGTTGGTCTCAATGTTTGTATGCATTCTGTCCTCTTAACAGTTCTAACACGCGCCGGGTCTCAGAAGTAAGATACGCTTTTGTAAAATTAACCAATAGTTAAATACGTTAAAAATAATGATTGTGGTGAATTTCATTGTCAAAACATGAATTATAAAATCAGCATTATGTAGATTTATCGTTTTTTGACAAATTGTGATTTTCAAGTGAAACACAAGGGAAGTACTCACGCATGTCATATGATTGCCAAAATGACTACCTTTTTAACAAATCTAACGACAGAAATCTCATCTATTCTAGTCTACAGGGTGCGACAACATAACTTCCTTTTTCCAAAGCGCTTTCATTTGAAAAAAAAGAAGTTATGTTGCCGTACCTTGCATGTACAAGCATGGACGCTAAACCATAGAGATGGTATCCATGCTACCGCCAAGCCTTCGATTTGTTTGCTTGATTAAGCGGTGCTTGTTAAGACGTATTTTCTAATCATATAATAAGCGTGAATGCTTATCTTTTCGCGCTGCAATTAATCATAGGAATTCGCCCGACTTATAATGCATATTTTAAAAGCTACCTTTACCCCTTTATCAAATATAATTTTAAGCTTTTACTGTAAGACAGTGAAACGTACATTAATGTAGATAAAAAAAACAGTGGGATACGCTGTAGCACTTGATTGATTTACGTTTTTTCAGTTTAAATGCAACAGATTTGGTTTTTTGCCACACGTCTTCACGGACTCCGAAAAATTTGTTAGATTGCACTAGTATGTTCGAGCATTTATTACGAAGCTTATAAATAGAACTGTCAGGCACATCATTAACTTATGAACTAATTTCTAATACACAATTATAGATAATATGATCACAGTTTTTCAACAGGTTAAGAAGTCCAGTATTACAATAATATCATAAAATTAAAATAGTATATTAAATAAATATATAGTCCCCTAAGTAAATAGATGGTATCTTAAATCAATAAACAGTATCATAAATATAAATAAATTGTATCGTGAAACACCTTTATCTAATAAAAATACACGATTAAAATAACATAAAAATTATGTCGCAGAAAAGTGCTCCGGCAGGTCAAAATTCAACTTTGATATACATAGAAACATCGTAGAAACTACATAACCATTGGATACTACATGACCATTGGAACACCATTTTTATTATGACTCCAGACATAATAAAACCAACACACTATGACACCAACAACTGCTTCTACTAAGTAAAAGTAGAAAATAACGAATTTTCAGTTCTTATGTAATTTTTGACAGAATTTCCACACAAGTGACTCCAAACACAAACTTTTATTTAAGTGTTTCTACTGTGTCTTCAGAGGTCACACACCGTGATTTTGAAGCTAAATATTATTAGAAAAATTAACATTTAGATGCCTTTATTGATTCAATAAAAAGACGTAAATAACCACAACGTAAAGGATGTTTTCAGATGATCGAACTCTGAATTTCTCAGTCACAAGTACACATTCTCGATGACCTTTGAAGTCAGAAAGGGAGATCAACGCCGTTTTGAAATGAAACCCTTCGCACTTTCAAGCTTGAGTATTTTCATGGCACTGTAAGGGAGCAGGATGCTTGGGTAACGGTGATGACACTGGATTTTCTCCGCTTCTACGAAAGCCTACTCGCTGCAGGCAGCAGGAGAGTGGCTAATATGAGCACGAGGGCCAAACAGTCATCACCTCTCTCAACGCTGCACGAACTGCGACTGCCGGACTGGTGACTAAATCACCGTGTCTGTCCGCACAACGTCGCGAACCACGACTGACTTTTACATTGAATTATTGGTGAGTGGTGACTGATTAATGAGTGAGGCTGAGGTTATGACTACTGAGTACTGACTGACTTGTTAGTAAACTACTAGGCTTCAGTGAAATCACTGCGTACTGAGTACCGGTATACCTTAACGACTAGGAGTACCTATCAATTGCTGCCTATGAGAAAAAACTAGTTTATGGGTCGCTCAGCTGGAAATAGAGGAATTTAGGCTTACATGAACGCGAATGTACTTTTGGAAATTTCCGCTGTGAGCAGCTGATGGGAAGAAGTTTTGAAGTTCTCGGGGATACCACAAGTTTACACAGTACATTTTGCAAACATTTCATGTATTCAAACTGAATTGTTAACTTCGTTTCCTTGCTTTCTAACTTTAATAAATCATTCGAAATCTTAATGAAGGGTTGTTACGATAGAAGCTTTGGACAATACCGGTAATACCAGTAAACACTCAGAAACAGAGAAATAAATCTTAATTCTAATCAGGTATGCTGTACACCTATATAAGATTTTCAATCCTTGATGTTAACATCTTGAGATTCGTGATGATGCTCCCATCGATTACTCTCTTCCTCTATGATGCAACTTGAAGTAGAGGCTCGTAGGGGCGCTTCGATGAGTGTAATAAAGGCCTAACTCAGAGCGTCCTGCGTTGCAGCAGACAGAACGTGTATCTCATCAACCGATGATCAGGCAGAAACTGACCAAGTCATGTATGGGGTTTGAACCTGAGCCTTCAGGGCGTGGGCTAAGGTCAGCTTACCTCTCAACCAACAGGCCTCAGTGTCATGTCATGCTCGAAGAAAGCTTTTTAATGGTTGGAAAATGAGAAGGATGTCTTATACTACTCTTTAGTGTCTATGTTCAGTCTACATTTGAACATTACTGTTCCCAATATTTACCACTTATAATGCCAAATATCCTGTACCCATGTACTTACAATATTTATATATTTAATATAATATATTTAAAGTCAGGTCACTTATGTATGTATACCTATCGACCTATAATACGTATAATAACCCTAGACCAGCACAATCTTTACAGAAGGAACGTTAATGTAATTATTGGCATCCGTAAGTCGAATCTACAACGGAAGCACGAGTGTAATGATGTTCAACTGCGGATGACTGCACCCGTTCAACCAGTTTTGTAACCTGGAGGGAACCACCTCTAGGGCTGGAGGGAGAAGCCAGACTCTGTGCAAGTACTGGAACTGGCGCTGAATATTGCGTAGAGTACGGGGCATGTTTTCCTCGCAATGAAAGCTTGCCTGTTGCAACTATTTGATATCCTTGAATACACACGGTCAGGATGGGCGGAAAAATATATAAAATGAACTTCAAATAAATGAACTTCATTTCCAATAGAGTATACAGTACAGAGACTGTTTTAGGAGTCGTGATGGTGCTTATCGATAAGATCTTAACACGTTGCCTCCGATTGCCTGATTGGTGTAAAACTTCACTTTGTACGCATAGTCACTAGAAGGATCTGAAAAAATTACAGAACCTAACCTAAGTGGTACACATACGTACCTCTTCGGAGTTAACGTGTTAAGAGTAGTAGTAATGCTTCAAGCGAGATCCCCGTCCTTTGTGCTGCAACTTGAAGAAGAGGCTCGTCGGGGCGTGTCGGGGAGCGTGGTGTATAATGGTAAAGCAAAATAAGGTTTTGCTCTTCCTGCCACGAGTTCGAGTTATTAAGTTGTTGACATAAGAAGAGGAATTATCAAGTAGTTATGTTTGTATAGATGTTTAGGAGAAGTTTGCTCATCGTGGTGGGGTTAGAATGCAAGAAAATTGTATGCAGGAAACTCAAGCTGTCATTGAACTTTATTTGAGACACATGCGCTGGAGTGCAACTAAAATGCAAGCAATACAACACAAATAATACTTCATAATAATACTGCATGGAACTTTGGTTCGAGAAAGTATTATCCATTTAATGAAGTGGATTGATCTCCACGAGAGCCTGGCTTTGCATACGGCGGAGAACTCAAAATTAAACAGAACTCTTTTAAAAATATGCTGAAAATATGCTTTTTACTTTACTGAAAACGTTTGAACTGTTCATCAAAAAATTAGTCTAATTTACAAGATAGATGATGTTCGTAGGCTACTCAATGCACTATTGAAGTTGACTTTCAATAAAGTGACGATTAAATAACAATTTAATCATCGCCATCTATTCATGATCCTCAACAACATCCATGTGATTAGCATCAATCTCTGAAGTATGAAATTTTGCGAGACCTAGAAAAGCAGTTCAAAAAAGCTCTGCTCAAGAAATAATACATACGAGCCCTGACACAAGCTCCGCTCAAGTAATAAATTACATAGGACGCTTGACAAAAGCTCTGCTCAAGTAATAAATTACATAGGAGCCCTGACAAAAGCTCTGCTCAAGTAATAAATTACATAGGAGCCCTGACAAAAGCTCTGCTCAAGTAATAAACTACATAGGACACTTGACAAAAGCTCTGCTCAAGTAATAAAGGACATAGGAGACTTGACAAAAGTTCTGCTCAAGTAATAAGTAACACAGGAGGTTTAACAATTCAGACCTGGATTATTGAAGAGGAACTCCGCAGGCTATGTGATTGCTCTGATTATCGCTCTGACGTGTTCCTATCAATGACTTCATTACTAGACACTTCATGTAACTTGAAATAACACGGAGGTTATTAATTTAGTTTCTCATGTTGGGACTTCCTTGAGGTAATTTATTCCCTTCAGTTAGTGTATATAACGTCTCCTGCATTCACATTGATCGTACAAAGATAATAAGTCACATGTAATGCCTGTCAGTTTACTTCTTATTAATTGTTGATTGCATACTCTTGTTGTACAGGGTGGCCCATAAGTAAGGTACCTTTTTAAATTATTATAACTATGAAACTAAAAATGGTAAAGAGATTTGGTTAATTCAGAATGAATGAGGAGATTTCAAAGTTTTCTACCAGCATATCACGTCTACCTACCGACAATCATAACATATTGCCCAAAAAATCATAAAATCCACCTCCCAAAATGAATCGAAACGCAATGTAACAACGAGCAAAAATAGTGGAACTTTACTTCCGATGTATTAATAATTGTTCAGTTACTGCCGTTCAAAGGAATTACAGGAATATGGATGGTATTGAATTTGAGACAAAATGTGCCTCATCAGTCATTATTAAATTCTTTACGCAGTTTTTATTTTCTGCAAGCTTTTATTTTCGCAAAATCTAATCGCTTTTGGTAGTCTGTAGGATGGAGTTCTTGAATTAATTGAATTTTATATGGATACGCGAATGTACTTTTGAAAATTTCCTCTGTGAGCAGTCGACGGGAAGGATTTCTTTGGTAAAAGATCTAAAGTATTCTTTAGATCTTTTACTAAAATACGTAGCAGTGAGGTACGTGACATTCTCAGTTGAATTGAACGTCTCCTAGTTGCCGTTTTGGGCCGATCAGCAACACTCGTTGCAACAAGTTGAATTGAAGCACCCGTTCGTATGGTCCGTGGCCTGCCACAACGTTGTCTGTCTGCTGTTGTCCCAGTTTCTCTAAATTTCAATACCAGTTTTTATGCACTTCTTCGAAGGACTTCTTTGAATACCATCAATATTTTTGTAATTCCTCTGAACTGCAGTAACCGAACAATTACATTGTAAGTAAAGTTCCACTAGTTTTGCTCGTTGTTCCATTGCGTAGTGATTCATTTTGGGGGGGTGGATTTTATGAATTTTTTGGGCAATATGTTGTGATTGTCGTTAGACTTGATACGCTGGTAGAAAACTTTGAAATCTCCTCATTCACTCTGAATTAACCAAATCTCTTTACCATTTGTAGCTTTATAGATATAATAGTTTTAAAAAGGTACCTTACTTATGGGCCACCCTGTATAAGCATGAATTGTGTTATTAGAGTAGAAGCGAAACTAAAATTCAGATTTTAAGAATATTTTTCATAAATATTGTTTGGGTAATTGCGTAGCTTTTCAGCGTTGACTCGTTCTTTAGAGATGAACAGAGTATTTAATACACGAATGCCTGATCAAGCATCAGTAATGCGTCTGTAACGCAATGATGGTTACACTGTTGGGAGTTACATGAAATGTCACAAGTGTTACAATTTGAAAACTTGTGTTGAAAAGTTACTTGTAACGACAAGTTATGTAACATCCAGCTAGAGCTGTGTCTCGATAAACAATGAAGAATTTCTTAACCTGGAATAATTACAAATAGACTTCTGCATGGAAAAATTTAGAAGCAGCTTCCCAGCAAATGAAAAATACGTGAAGAGATAAAAACAACATTAGGTAAGCAAGAAATGTCGATTAAATTATTTAGTCTTCAAGGAAAAGGATTATTATTTGAAATTTTCTTTACTTTCGAGTTTAAAGTCTCTTTGAGACGTCAAAACAGAGGTGGCCACAGAGGCAGTAAAACTGCTTCTTGTAGAGTATTATTTTGGTCGTATTGTAATCAAGCATGTGGGTAGATAAAAATTATCTTCAGCCTTCCTCAGCAAAGCCTCCCTCTAAAAGAGTGAGTAGTAATAAGGATTGAAAGTATTGTAAGAACTGCAGTGTAATTTTAGACGGCATGGGACTTGAGTATCAATCCAAGAATGGACCAAACAGCTCGTTTCTGTTGCCATATTCTACTCTATTCTATTCTAGTGTCCCACACGCGATAATTTCCTAAAATTCCAGTGATTTGTTTCCTTAAAGTAAGTGTATGTATTACTCAGGGAATATTGAACACTTATTCATAGCCAGGAGCTCCCAAACGAACATGAAGGTGTTCAAGAATTTTAAATAAGTAATTCTATGAATATAATTTTGTGAGCAAGCGCGTAAACTGAAATTTATGCAGTGTTCATTTCCTGCCTCGGTGCAAGCAAATATAGTTTGAAATTATTAATTGAAAGAAAAACGATACATGCTGGATGGTAAGGGAAAATATTTATAGCGATGGTTCAAAGTCTAACATTTGAATTGATTTCATGAATATTTTCAAAGAATAAATCTTTTGAACTTCTAATGAAGCTAGAGGCGGTATAATACGATCTCTTTGATCATTCTTCATACACAGGTACAAATTTAGAGCGTGTGTGTTTTAAACTCACACTCACCGTAGAAATTAAAGGATCTGCAACAAACTGATGAAAATTATTAAATTCATTTTGTAACGATGAAATGGAAAATACGCAGCCAAACTGGGACTACAGCGCAAAATTAAGATGTTCTCATAGGATACCATAGATCATAGGGCACGAACTCAACTGATTTTGAGAAAATGTTTGTGTTTGAAAGTAAAAAATGATCCTAACATTCAATAGTCAAGTTTCTTTACGTACGTCAAGCGTACGTACTTGCTATCACTCGAGATCCGTACTATAACACTGAGCACTAGACAGTGCATAGTACGCAGTACCAAACTGTGTTAATCGAATTTAATTTGAATTAACTCTACCAGCGTTTACTGAAGCTTACTAATATCTCTGTCTGCCATTCCCAGGGTTCAAAGAGCCAAGCATTTTATAAAACTCAATCGCTCACCACATACAGTATGTCTGAAGCAACTAAGAAATACTTCAGAACAAGATTCAGTCCCGAAACAATAGAACAGAATACGATAACAGGAATAAGCCGTTTGGTCCACCCTTGGGTTGCAACCAAAGTCTAATGCCGTCTAAAGTTCAGGTATTGGGTTGTTACAAAAATAATGGCCGATTTCAAAAGCATGCGTTGGCCTTCGAGCGGCCATTATTTTTGTAACAACCTAATATTAGCCATGTATAGTCATCTTAATCACGCACAGACAGTTTAGTCACTTTCACATACCTCAATTGTACGCAGGCCCCAAAAGCAAAGAAAGTTTAGTCACTTTCACATACCTCAATCGTACGCAGGCCCCAAAAGCAAAGAATGATGGGAGAAGGAAGAGACGGGTAACAGTCATACTCGTGTTATGTAATAATTCTCGAGCTTGCGAAAGATAGTCGACATTATGCGACTTATTGAACATTCCCTCAGACTTCATTGGCTCTAGATTGCGTCGTTTACTTTACTACACGTGGACACTTTCGATAATTCTGCACATTCTGGTACTCAAGATTTATAACGTACTCATGAACACAAGAACAATGATTTTTAAAGTGTAAAGAATTTCAATTCATAGTACATTTTGTGGTGAAGTAACCTAAAATATCGTGTCGATCTGTACTACTATGTTTGACAGAATTTCTAGAATTTCAATGTTCAAGCCTTTTTAAGCATAAAAATTAAAAACTTTATATTCTTTCGTTTCGAAACCATATATAGAATGAATATTTATTGATATATAAATATTAATCGAAAACATGGATATACCCAAAATTACCAAACGAATAGGGTAGAATTTAGCGATACCGCAGTCGCAAAACCTTGAAAACATTGATGATGCTTCGCTGAAGAAATCAAAATGATTGTCATTGCTAATATAACTATCATTATGGACATGATAAGAGCAGAAGCTCTCGAGTTTGGAGTTTTCTTGTTATCTTTCGAGGCTCCTGAGAGCTGATAAAAAGTCCATGCGTACCCCAACAATATGCGCCACAACTATTTGTACACAAATAATCATGTTTTTTGCGCAGCTCATACTTCAACAGAACGGACAGAAGAACTACAGAGAAATGCATTTCTTAAAGACATGCGCTTTTCTATCACTTCCTTGCAGCCATCGATTTCATCCAATTTCATGATCGCTGGATTCAACCAAATTCCAGTCCATGCTGTAATCGGGGTTTAAATTAATCCTTTTAATGAGTAAACCTCGCTCCTGCTGAGCAAGTTGCGCATTTTCGAAGCATTACTTCATTTTTCTTCCTTCTCTCCTCTTCTTGAGACACAAATGATTGATCAGTAAATCATGGATCACCCTGTAGGTAAATCTTCTATTCTTTCACTTCTCAATTTCTGATTTAATTTTTCTACAGGTATACTCGGTATTCTCAGACACTTCAACTTGTAGTCGTAGTAAAGTTTGCCAGCGCTGCAGTGACTCAGACTATATGGCGCTGAAGGTCTCGTTATTCAGAAAACAGTCCATCTGTTATGTCATAACAATTATGTAGTATCACTTTTATCATTATTACAAGATTTCTCGTTCATAACCAGCAGCCACAAATAGAAGTTATCTCAACGGTGATGCAGCGGTCGCAACAATGTTAAAAGGAGTTCTCGTTAATTTTGAGCCTCTCATCATTTAGGAAAGAGTAGGTAACAGAGCACTCAATTCATCGCTCTCACAAAGGATAGCCAAATGTCACATCACCTTCATAAGCTGAGAGTAGCTAAGTCACTGGGGTTTCAGCTGCCCACCCATTTATGGCTAAAACTTTATCAGGCATCAACGCAGTGGGCCGTATTGCGGTCGTATCATTCATGCAGCGTTGTATCCTTAAATAGTACAAGCGATTCGTAAATTTTTAAACATGTAAGTACACAAAAATTTAGGCTGAACGAGTCCAGTTCTAGGTCAAATTTCCGAGAGCAGCTGGCAGTTTCCAAGGAACAACAACAGAGCATCCAGATTGAAAACAGAACGTTCAGTTTCCGTGAGTATCTTGATCAACACTTCGTGTTTGTCACAGCCACGAAGGTATGGAAAACACACACTTTGAGTGGCATTGTATCAGAGGCACTTGGCCTGTCAGAGGGACACGACACCTCTCACATCACAACCGAGGTTGTCGTTTCATTGAGTTGTCGTGCCGGTCGAGTGCGACCAATTGAGTCGAAGCGGCAGAGCAATATCTCCATCCAAATACAAAGGTGGCAGAGCAATACCTACATCCAAATACTAAGGTGGCAGGGCAATACCTCCATCCAAATACAAAGGTGGCAGAGCAATACCTACATCCAAATACAAAGGTGGCAGGGCAATACCTCCATCCAAATACAAAGGCGGCAGAGCAATACTTCCATCCAACGGTCGCACCACCTCAACGAAGTCCACTCGGGCACTGTATGCTTAATAGTTCTCAGTTCATTGTTCATTGGGGTACCCCATTTCCGTTGCTACAGACGATTAACAGCTGCCTTAGTCAAGGGATAGGAGTTGCAAAAGGGGACCATCCGATTCAATGTTTCTTTCTTGGTCCCTACGACTGGCTTCACCAGAAGATGAACTCTTTCATTGCCTGGAATCCCAGAGACTGTTCAAAACCGCAGCTTAACATTGAAAAAACATTTGTTGACGTCAGCTTCCTTGAACCGAATGTACTTAAATGGTAAATATGAATGGCGTATTAAACTCTTGCATCATTTTTAATATGTATAAAAATGAGGAAATACATAGAAATTTCTTAACAGAAAGAATAGAAACTACTTTTTTCTTAATTTTTTTTATTAAAACAAACTCAAGGTGGGTCTCGCATTGCCGGCACTCCAGCCACGATATCCTCGTCCTCTGCTCCCTCCAGATCCACCTCTACCTCTTCCAAATCCACCCCTGCCTCTATCTCCACCAAATCCACCCCTGCCTCTATCTCCACCAAATCCACCCCTGCCTCTACCTCTACCAAACCCACCTCTACCCCTATCTTCACCAAATCCACCCCTACCTCTATCCCCACCAAATCCACCCC
>VCRD01001257.1:63138-73581 GCA_006783055.1 Trinorchestia longiramus
CATTTAAGATGGGGAGGGTTGAGGGGTTATCACATTTAAGATGGGGAGGGTTGAGGGGTTATCGCATTTAAGATGGAAAGGGGCGAGTTGGAGATATAATAATTCTATCAACGTTTATTTACCATACAAGCCAACACTCACAGTCAATAATATTCTGTTGATCCACGGACACAACATGAAAATAATATCTATTGATGTTAACTCCCCATTCAGGGTGTCGCAGCGTTACGGGACGCGGAAACAAACCGACAAGACTCAAAAATTGAATCTTTATTGTGGTATCCCCTCAACTCAAAACAATAAAAACGTCTTTGTTTTCGCGTCCATTAACGCTGAGACACCCTGTACATGCCCAACATTCACAGTCCATTATACGTTTAGAAATCGAAGCATATACAAATGTCGTCATACTTGTGCTAGACAGCAGCTCCTTCTTCACATCAGGGTTGGTGGACGTTTTTTTCTTTTTCTTTTGATCCTCCAGCAGCTCCTTCTTGACGATGGTAAGCTTCTCTTCGCTGAGAAGCCAACGCTTGATGCAGGTGTCCTTACTGCCGCTGATGAGCATGTCTGACAGAGACAGGCAAAGTCAATGAGTTCCAAGATAAGACTTTAACTTTAGACATTTACATTATTATTAGTTATTTCACATGAAATATCATTCACATAACTGATCTTTATTTCAATTCGTAGCTGAGAACACAGCATACGAACAGAGTACGTAAAACGAGCGCCGGAGCAAGCTTTGATGCCATATTTTCATAAGGCGTGTGGTAGTGGTAATGACGCCGCATACACACCCTGCACATCACGCAACACCCTGCACATCACCCCATATGCTCACCCATGCCCAGCGCGATGGTGGCGACGCGGTGGCTGTGGCCGCTCGCCACAGCCACACACACGGCACTGAAGTCGTATGTGCACCGCCACACCCTCACAGTCTGATCTCTGGAGCTGCACAGTGCAAATATTCTAGTGAATAAATCTGATATTTCAACACTGACGGGAATTTCATAGGCAAGACTGAAGTGGTTTCTCCCACAGTGTGTTGTCCACCTGGTTTAAATAAACATTTCCAAATCTGTAAGTTACTTTTGTTCACAATTAAATTCAGTAGATAAAAGATTAACGTGGTCAAGATAAATATTAACTAATAAAACTAACAACAGACTATCAGTATGATTTTACTTTGAAGACAAAGAATATTTAGCCTTTCAAGGGAATGAACTAAATTAAAATTTATGTAGTATTATTATGACTGCCCCAACGCCACTGTAAAACCATCCTATGCAACCAAAATGTGATACAAGCTGACTTTGTGCCATGAAGTCAACACTTATCTAAATTTATTTAAAATACAAGAAATAAGTCTCTTAAAATGTTCTAAATACTAATTTACCTCACAGTACAATAGAGGCGTCAGGATACGTGAAACAATAGACGATCAACATCTAGAGCAGGTTGTACACGTAAATCATTGTTTGATTGCAAAGAAATAGATTAAGAATCACATCTATTAACAGAGTTACTGATATCTGACGAGTGTTACCACTGAACAAGTTCCCTTATGCAGTGAAAACATAAATTACATTTGATTCAGTAAACCAATTACAAAAGCTTTGACGGTCGTACCTCGATGCAAAGACGTCAGAGAGATGAGGGTGCTTAGCGAGGGCGAGTACGCCATCGCTGTGGCCGTGCAGCAGACGACAGCTCATATCCACTGTGCGGTACACACGCAACTGCACACACAAATTGCGTATAAGAACACGAGCACTAGGAAAAATATCGTGTACATCGTAACACAGCCCAGGGATGTCTTTCGCACAATGCCCAATGATATTAGCTCTGGCCAAGTAGTAGGTACTGTGATCCTTGGGAATAAGATTGACATCCTTTTTCCCACACTCAGTAGTAGTACATAGTTTTAAAAATAGTAGTCGAGATAGTGAAAGCTTATTAGCGCTTCAGTGGCTCAGACTGAAGAGCTAAGAAACTCATGTAAGCACATGTCATTCTTTTACACAATCATGTCTCCAGTGCCGTGTACAATATGAAGATACCTGCGGACTGTTGGTGGCAACCGCAAGCAGCGACTCCTGAGCAACTTGGTCTTCACTGGACTCCTCTTTTTTCATTGGAGGTGTAGACACGAATACAGTCGCCAAAACTTGCTCGTTGTAACCACAGAACTGCAAAGAAAGAATATAACTCAATAATATAAGACCACAAGTGGCAATGTGTGCTTGTATAAGGGAGTGATATGAATTTAATGTTTCCATAGAATAATATTGATGAGTCCTACCTACATAACAGACAACAAATTGCTCTCTATTTGAGAAATAAGTCTTCATATTGATTATTCAAAAAAACTATCAAATTTATTCTAAAAACTCAGAAAGCAGTTACTCTCCTCCTCAATTAAAAATGTTTCTTTTTTTCAACTTTCAAAACCTGTTTTAGACCAAAGAAAATCTTTTCAACAGCTTGGATAGTTATGAATCAGGACTAATAACTATTTAAACTGTATATGTTATGTACTACTGCATGAGACTTAATATAATAAAAATGTAGCAAAACTATTTTAGAAAATATCACAACCTTGCTAAAGCATGCTTCTATCAAAAAAATTTATTTTCAAGCCATGATAAAAAGGCAAAAAAATACTAGCCAATATAACCTATAGCAGTAACAGTCAATGTTAATAAATAACAAATTCCCCATCCCAAAATAAGTAATAAATAATACTTAATATAAAAACTCTATATGTAACCTATATAATTTTTCATAATTTAAATTTATCAGCAGGAATTACAAGTTAAATTGGATGAATTCTAACCATTTTCCAGAGCTTAAGTTGCTCAGTTTCCACAAAGAGAATATTGTTATCATAGGAGGAGACAACGACGGACTGAAGGGCAGGGCAGTGGACGAGGCCTGTGATGCAGAGGTTGCCCCTGTTATCCCCTGCTATGGGCTCGACGAGGGGCTTGGTTGTACGGAACATTTCCTTGCCCAAGTCCACACGCCATATGCTCAAATGGCCTGGGAGAGAGAGGTGATGTAACAATCTTGAATGCAACACCACATTTGGTGGGTACAGAAGCAGAAAACAGTTAAATATGGATGGCTATCAATTGATAAAGAAAGAATGTTAAACCATTAATTTTCCATACATACATATGTATACGTCGTATGCTATATTTTCCATAGAAGTCAATTTCACAGGTTCCAACAGGAGTATATCTGACATTATGTACATCTCCAACTCACACAAATTTGAGTAAACCTGATAATCTTTCATACTATTTTTACAATGCTAAAAGGATAAACACAGAAATCGTTGACACTGAAATGTATTTCACATTTGATGATTTACTAAAACTGCCCAACAAATTACAATAATTTAAGCTCACCTATTTATAACAAAAATTAAACTGATATTTTGAGTCATTTAGCCAACTCGCTTCCATCACTGAGGCTTTTATAGCTTTACTACCCCACTACGATTCACTTTTATAAACAAACTAAGACCCCAATTTTATTAGCATGATAGAACACACTTAACAACTATAAACATGTGAGCACAATTTTAACACATTCACTGCGTATAGTTATTTAAGCAGTATTCCCTGTTAACACTTTTGGTACACAGGTGTACCAATACGCAGGGAACGTGTTAAAAGAAAATTGACTTACCTGTTTCACCACCCAGCACCACAGAAACAGCCTCTGGAACATCATCAGGACCCTTGGGCAAGATAACAGCCCCTCCTACAGCCTGCCCTACCATCACCACTTTCAGCTGTTGCATTGGAGCAGCCTGCCACAAGATGGTCACACGGTCCAACCCACAGCTGACAATGTGTTTTCCATCTCGTGTGGCTTCTACACAGGTGATGTTCATGAAGTGGGCACTGTCAAACTTGTGCACCAGCTCTGAGCTGCCTGCACTGAGCCTCCATACGCACAGCACTGACATAACTCCCGCATAAACATAGGGTCTCTTTTGTAAATTGGGATGGAAAGTCACACATCTGGAAGAAGAAAGAATAATAACTGATGTGAGTTATACCAGCATATTAGGTAAAATATGTCAACATTATTGTGGTCAGTTTCTGAAAGATGACAGAGTCTGGATTAAAAATTCCCTTCTTTCACTGGGTAAAATTTGCAATAAACTAACTTCAAAAATTGAATTATGATGCTCTTATAGAACATAGAACTGCCATTCAACAAAAGAAACAATTCAAACTAAAAACTTCATGCACATCGAGTTTTTAGGAGAAAAGTGATGTACCCCTTCTAAATTATGCATAACACTGAAAAAACAACTATTCCTCATAATTTCTTTTTGAATTTTGTATAAGAGATTATGAACAAAAATTATATTTGAGTGACAATGAAATGTTATTGAAGCTGAAGTATGACCTCTACACCACCAACAAATAACAATAATCAACACAGCATGTGAACCAAGAATAAATTATTTTTACCAAATTATTATGGACATGAAGACATTTAGTCAAAGGGTTTCCTATTAATCAGTTTTACTAGGGCAACTTCAAGTCTTCTCCTTCAAGTAATTTATATATTAAATGGCAGGTAAAGCAAGGTTTCAGTTGCTTTAACAAAAGTGCATTAGATACTTTAGAAAAATTGTTCAACAGATTCTCACAAGAGACTGAAAGAAGACAATTAATGTAGTTCTATTAGAAGAGATATAATATCCCCCATATAATCAGTATTTTATGATGTGAAAATATATTGCTTTACTTCAAAATAGTGAGACAACATTATTTAAGTAATTTAACTGGGTCAAAAACATTAAAACTATAGAGAACACTGCTGAACAAATAACTAGAGCTCAAATGTAATACAATAAAATAACATTAAATTTGTTTAACTGAGTCAAAGACATTAAAACTAAAGAAAAGATCTAGGACTGAACTAAAATATGTACATAGACAGATAGGCATAAACTAACAAACATGAAAACTCACCCAAAAACACCCCCAGCATCCCTGAGGCTGTGAGTGGAGCAAGATCTTCGAGTGTCCCATACTCTAGCAGTTTGATCTGTGGAGCCACTCACAACTAGAGTAGATGACAAGTCCCAGTCTAGGCATGTAATATGTGCTCTGTGATATGAACGAAATTGCTTCAGCAGGGTTCGCTCTGGCCATGAGTATAGCTTCAGCAATAAATTCTTTGTAGCTAATATTAATCTGGAGCCATCAGGTGAAAGTTTAAAGGCTGTTACTCCATCTGCTTCATCCATTTCAATCCTGGCATTTTTGAAGGCATCCTCTGGGCCTTCTTCATCTTCCTCTTGATGCAAGGCCACCACTTCTTTACTATTAGCATCTCCACTTTGAGATGAGGA
Source organism: Trinorchestia longiramus (assembly GCA_006783055.1). Taxonomy (NCBI): domain Eukaryota; kingdom Metazoa; phylum Arthropoda; class Malacostraca; order Amphipoda; family Talitridae; genus Trinorchestia; species Trinorchestia longiramus. The sequence goes on from VCRD01001257.1 coordinate 68,528, forward strand.
TTTCTTAGCAGCTTGTCCAGTGGACACATCAACAATAGCAATGTTAGTGATGTTGTCACACAGGAGCTCTTTCCCATCTTTGCTGACCTGAAAAAAAGAAAGAATAAGATTCACATCAGTAAAAAAAACTGATACTTTTGTATTATACCCCACATTGACATTATTTTAAAACATTTTAAACAAGGAGGTTATTAATTCAAGTCTAGTAAGGCTAGGTTCAATGAGTTTAGGTTAGTACTGAAGAATTTTGTTGATTCAAATTGTTGATTGTTGATTATTAAAATTAAGGTTAGGGTTAAATTTAAGGTTGGACTAAGTAGCAAACAGAGCTTACAAACAAGTGATCTCCAGCTTGGAACCTTATACAGATAATGTAAAAAATAAACAAACATCCATAACAATATGATTACAATGTAATTCAACAAAAAATTTAAATTTTAATAAAATCAATATATACAGAATTGTAGAAAAAATCTATTATCATTTAGTGATTTTTGTATCCTTCCAACTGGAAAAATATCTTACACCAATTAAGATTCTGCTACAGTTGTCTCACCTGAAACTTTGATCCAACAAAGAATGCAGGACAATGTTTTTCAACATTGTATCTGAAAGAAACAAGAATACAATTAATTTCTGCTAAAGAACATATCCTGACATAGAAGACAAAGTCAATTTCATAGACTGTGATTTTAACCCATTAGTGCCCACTGTTCTCATTTGAGGACAGGCTATGAAGGCTAAGTTAGCCTAATGCCGAAGTTATTTCTTCACCAAATGAAACATTTCACATAAATTACTCATTTTATCTACACCTTTTTTACTCCCAACTATAGAATGAAACATTTAGAATATAAGGCTAAAGTGAATGATTTCTAATGGACTTTACCTACTATACATAGTATGATGGGCACTAATGAAAGCACAATCATGAGCAGAAGCAGTGGTAAAGTTTCTCTTTAGCAAACAGTTTGGTTTCAAAATCGAAGATAACACATGTACAACAAAATATAAAAAATTAGGCCATCCTTGCACATTGAAAAGGCATTGCATTATTAAGGATGTGCAGATACTTGCCAAAATTATACTGCCATTTATAGCTTTTTTTAACTAGTTGTGGATTATGAGCAACTACCTTAGCTGCACTTCAGTATTTTACATAATAAAGCCAACAATTAGACAATTTTTGGGAAGTTAACATAGCAGACTTGTTGAAAAAACTGATAAAATGTTTCAAAAAGTATTTCTTAACAGCCAAACATAAACCAAAGAGAGAAGCACATTAAACTTGTTTGCACAAGTCTTAGGAAAGAAAATTCTGAGTTCTATTCAAAATAACTACAGAACAATGGCACAAAATAGAAATACCTTCTAAACAATATCAACAAATTTTATAAAATAAAACAAATATTAGTGAATTATAAATTTACTATTAGAAGCCAGTGCACAAACACAGTTGTACATCAATAAGCAAAGACATACAATCTAAGATGTATTTGTCACATGCTAACAGCACCTAGTATTTAAAAAACAAAAAACTAAAAATGCCAATACAAACACATTTTTGACAATTCCCAAGAAGTGTAAAACATCAATAGATTTTGATGGCTGTAAAGACTAGATGAGGTATACTGTAAAATGAGCTCCTGTAATTTTAATCATATAAATCCCACATTTGAAATTTATATATGGTATATATTTTCAATGGGTACTATGATATGAATTTGCACAAAATCAATATTTAAAGACAAATTTTAACAACATTCAGTTCCATTCATGAACAATTCTTTCATAAATAAATCTGGCAAATAATTTAATAAAATGAAGCGACACTGACAATTTTATTACGATAATCAGCACTGGTCGACAGAGTCTCGCTTATACATGAATTATTTTTACAAAGGAAATTGAATATTTATTCAATTTATGCAACACAAATTCATGTTAACAATAAAAAGTTATTCAATCAACATATAACTAAATAATCTAATAATATTACTCTTAGAACTGTTAAAAACACCGCAAACAATACTAAACAAATTGCATGAAAAGATATACGAACTACTTCACTCACTTTAGTCGTAATTTAGCAGACATCGTAAGAATTCTACGTCACTTATTAAAATCACGCAAATATGAAGCTTTCTTGATTGTCTAAGAAACAAGAAATAAAATTTCCATAAACCAATACGCATGTGTAAACAGACTAACACATTCCACAACTTGAAGCATTTTAACGCACACGCAAGTTACCATGTGAGTCGAATGGTCCCAGGTCGGTTGGAAATATGGTGAGGCTCCAAGAAGATTAGTATTTAGCAGATTCTTCATATGAATTTTCCACTTTTTATAACATCTGGAATTCAATTAGGAATGAACTTATTCAAAGTTTTTCTTCTATGCAGAATATATTCATATTTTGTTTAACAGAAAAAATAAATAAGAATTTGGAATTTCAACTCCGACAAAAAACTGCTGAATAAGTATTTATATGAACAGCTATTTTGATGAACTAACGGTTTATATCTATCATTATATCAATTTATATATCATAATATGATAATAATAATAATATTAATTATATTCAGAGTGGATTCTGTCTTCTTATATCCCCTTGTTTATGTGTGTCAACAAAATGAAAATTGAATACATGGTTGTAAATTAGATATACATAGATAACTTGTCTAATTTTTGAGGTACAAATCAATAATTACAGAAGAAAAATTTACATTTTGACATTTGTTCTATCTGCCAATCTGCTGATTATATCAGAACTCAATCTTTGACCAGTGTTGCCAAATTAGCATTTTTGGAGCCAGATCTGGCATCTTTTGGTTACGGTTAGCTCCTACGCCTTGTTATCTGACGTCTGGCTCCAAATCTTACTCCAAGAAAATAATGTGGTATTTTTTTTAGTATTTTCATATACATATCAATGCAATAGGTATTACCTCTGCAGTATCAAGTAAATGAACATTTTACTTGCTATATCAAAGGGATTTGTATCATAAACCGCACAAATTTCTCATTCGAACTTGTTTTAATTTAGGATAACGTACAGTTTGGCTGAGCGAGCTCGTTCAATGCTCGTTATGTTTTCGTTTAGTACTTGTTTTACCAGCTTTGGTTTTGCTGCGCCAACGGCAACGACCAACTCGGACCAAGCGAGTTGAAGCAACCAGTCTTGTATCAGTTTGAGAAGTGTCAGCATTGAGTGTAGTGATTGGATATTGTAACTGCAACTTTCAACAGTGTTTTAACGTCGTACAGTCTTTTAAATTTTACTCAGTAATTTTGAAAACAATAACAATCTTTCAAAATGAGCAAAGACGTGAAAAAAATTGCACCCATTAATTCAGAGAAGAATGGCTTCAAATGAAACAGTTTGGTAAGTGGCTACGAAAGGTCCCAGGTGACAATACTAAAGCTCATTGTGCAATTTGTAGATGTGTTATAGCGGCAAAATATAGTTTATTAACAAAACATATTGAAACAAAGAAACACATTGCTTTAGATCCGTTCCAAACAATTCCGTTGTCAAACTTAATAACACAGAAAACTAATGATACTGCAAACGTTGAAGGAAAAATTGCACTTAATTTATCCTGCTACGCTTCAATCAACACGTGTGATCATTTGGTAGATCTCTGCAAGCAGGCTGTAAAAGATGGCGATGTATTACCAAAGGTAAAAATGCACAGAAACAAATGCACTGCTGTAATAATGAATGTTTTCGGTCCACACTTTAAAGAAAATCTGATTGCTGATATTGGAGATGGGAACTTTAGTTTCCTACTGGATTAGAGCAATGATATCTCTGTCAGGAAAATGTTAGGCATTGCTATCGTTTACTTCGGTAGACACCAGAAAAATTGTTTACACCTTTTTCAGCCGTTATGTTGGACAGCTGTGATGCAAATGGCATTATAGATGCTTTAAAAACAGCTTGCCAACCTGAAACTGAATCTAACCAACTTAATTGCAATTAGTACAGACAGTGCCAGTGTCATGGTTGGAGTGAACAATGGCGTGTATAAGAAGTTGAAAGAGGAAGTTCTATCCCTGACTCTAGTCAGATGTGTTTGTCACTCACTGCAATTGGCAATGTCACATGCTTCAGTGGAGTTTCTGCCTAAAAACTTAAAATTTCTAATTGCAGAAATATACAAATGGTTTTCACACTCTGCATGAAACAAGCTGCTCACACTCAGCTTTATAAAGCCCTCAATGACAATCAGATTCCTCTGAAAATTGTGAATAACTGTTCAACAAGGTGGCTTCCAATTGAAACAGCTGTAGGTAGGATTTTACGCCAGTGGCTTGGGTTAAAAATACATTTTGGAATTGCCAGTTCTAAAGAAAAATACAACACCGCTCAAATATTGTATTGTTTTCAACCGCAGCTACTTATTGTTCTTTAATTTGGTAAGTGGCAGGTATGAATTAATGCAATTAATATTTTAGCGCGTTTTTTAGCTCCACCTCATTAATTTTTAGCTCTTTCTGGCACCTTTTTATAGCAAATCTGGCACCTTTTGGGCAATTTCATTTGGCAACACTGTAGACTGTGACAGACGAGCATTCCGGGGTTAGTGCGTATCAAAAAGGGTTAACATGGCTGCGGCTGCTAAAGCTAAAGTATATTTTGCTTCGGTATGTCGCTTCTCTGACCGTGATTCTGAGGCCTGAAGTTTTTCTGATAATCGTTACAATGGTGAGTTGATTTACTTTTGTGTTAGACTCTTTCAACTTGAAACCGAGAAATAGACTAGGTCAGGTAAGAACGCTGCAAATATTTTCAGGATCTGTAAATTGTATTCTGTTCTTCATTTTTTCTTTTGGTGTTTTTAGAGATGAACATTTAATCATCAAAACGTTAGGTAATTTTACAAATTTGATCGTTTTTGGGAATGATCATACCTGGTGGTTGTTTTCAGAGCCAGAAGGGAAGGGAAGAGTTTATGTAATGGAAATATGTAATGGAAAATGAGAAGATGAGCATGGAGTACATAATGCAAGTGATTGAGTGCATGTTTATGTAAACACTTTGTATC
>VCRD01001257.1:87304-135641 GCA_006783055.1 Trinorchestia longiramus
GTAGCTGGTGCATGTACATGCAAGACACAGTGTAGCTGGTGCATGTACATGCAAGACACAGTGTAGCTGGTGCATGTACATGCAACACACAGTGTAGCTGGTGTATGTGGTGTGCAGAGCATGCACGTGAGTGCGCTGCCGCGCGAGATCATGGAACAGATCCTGTATTGGGTAGTGGGGGCGGACCTGGACATGCGCTCCCTACACGCCACTGCTGCTGTGTGTCGTGGCTTCTTCCTGCTCTCCAGGTCTGAGGCGCTCTGGAAGAAGGCGTGCCAGCGGTGAGTGCAAGTGTAGGGAGGAAACAAAATTCTGTGTTGAGAAGTGTAGCTGGCTATTGAAGGGCAGATCGAAGGAGTGTTTACATTTTCTTAAAATGGAAGGTGGACGAATGTTATTTTGCTAGAGCATTTATTGTAAAGGGTTGAATATAAACCTATAACTTCTACTTAATTGTTCTGTTTGTCTAAGAAGAATTAAAGCGTTGAGTAAGTTAAAAGTCCTAACTAACTTGATGGCTGATAAATACTGTGCTACGTTACCTTGTCTGTAATACTAGCATGGGACTTCGGTAGCAACCCAAAGAGAGGACTACACTGCTTGTCCCTGTTGCTGCCATATTTCATTCTACTCCTGCATGTCCTACAGAGTGTGGGGCTTTGACTGCAGCCCCTACACAAGTCCGTCTGAGCACGGCAGTCACCTGAATGAGCTGCAGCTGGGGCAGTGCAGCTGGCGCAGCATGTACCTCACTCGTCCCAAGCCACGCTACAACGGCTGCTACATATCAAAGATATCATACTTCAGGTATTGTACTTCTGTGCGCTTAACATGCACCGTACATCCTGCTAAAACTCGGTATATTCTCCGGTATGTATAACTCTAGGGAAGTACGCTAGAAGGTATTGTTCTGTAGCATGTTTTGAGGTCATATTGCTCCACTTGAGGATGCCGACGGATGGGTCTTAATTTCCGTGTATTTCTTCTCACTTTTGCGTGTCGTTTCTTTAAGGTTATACCGCATTTCTTGGTGGCATTTTGGGCTTTTTCCATCTATTCTCGAGAGAAACATGTCCATCAATAAAAATACAAGTGCACAGTAACTTTCTGGATACCTTGCAATGATCGCCTTAAGTGACCCGAAGTGGCGGTTTTATTTTGCTTGTAATTAATGTACATAATATAGGGTGTCCAGAAAGCTAATTTTTGCACTTGTGCCTTTACTGACATGTGTTTCTATCTCGAATACACGAGATAAATGTGAATGACTCTAATGAGAATGTTGAAAGGTACTAGAATCCATGCAGGTTTAAATCGTTTTTATTTTAGTCAACACTAGTCAGTTATTAGCTTGTTTTCAATCGAATGAGTAATGGTAGAAACATGCTCAGTAACATCCTTGACACCCTGTAATTGTAAGAATAATCCAGCAAACATTAATTATGATCTCGTAGAGTGCATGTCATGCTCGCTTTTCTGTCTTGTTTTTTGCTATGGGAACACCATTTTATCAAATCTCTGTATTATTGTTCTCTCCTTTAGGTCTCTCATTTTTTGAGCTTTGGATTTCTAGCGAGATTTCATCTCTTTAAGAGGTAAAGAGTTATACTTTATATTGAAATTGCTACTGACTAGTAACACTATATTGAAATTGCCAATGACGAGTAACAATATATTGAAATTGCTATTGATGAGTGAAACTATATTGAAATTGCCACTGACGAGTAAAAATATATTGAAATTGCCACTGACGATTAAAAATATATTGAAATTGCCACTGACGAGTAACACCAAATTGAAGTCACTTGTGACGAATAACACTATATTAACATTGCTACTCTTATTTATAGCGCTACAAGAAATTCTTTTATTTTCAAATTTGAATGCATTAGTGAGTTGTTCGTAAATTTAATTCCCAAAATGTTATATAATATTTTTGCCCACTATGTTCCTATAAGCCACTGATTTACCATAGCCTCTTTAAATAACATTCTCGTTCAAAGCTTTTTCATATGCCTGCAATTTTTTCCCACCCATCAACGTTGTTTAATTTTTAGCGGCTCCAATAACATCCATTGTCTTTTTATGGCTTCTCGAGTAAATGTGAATTTTTTCTCAGGTCTGGCGAGTGTAACTTCCATGATCAGAACTATCAGCCGTGGCATCTGGTCGTCTACTACCGCTTCTTCAGGTAGTCAACAGGATACTGAACTGTTCTCCTCCATACTCAGAAGACCTCTAAACGCTAGGCCTCTACACGCTAGGTCTAGGTCTCTACACGCTAGGTCTAGGTCTCTACACGCTAGGTCTAGGTCTCTACACGCTAGGTCTAGGTCTCTACACGCTAGGTCTAGGTCTCTACACGCTAGGTCTAGGTCTCTACACGCTAGGTCTAGGCCTCTACACGCTGTTGCACAAAGGTATTCAGATGTACCAACTCTAAAACGATTTTGTCCTTGGACCACGAGACTATAATGTTGAAGAGAAATTTCTAGCTCATTGTCCGTGGTGGTTTAGGTTTTGTCGTTAATTAAGCATTTATTGCGACTGTGCCACTGAAGCTATTACTGAACAATCACAAAACTTTTTTGTGTCGTTGAAAACTTTAGTTTTTTTTTTTACCTGTCCGGTTTAAATTCATGTGAAATATCCACGTATGAAAACACTCAATTTTTGTCCTTTGCTCAAGTCCTTTGCTCCTTTTCATCATTTCAAGTTACAGGTATCTTAGTTGTTCCAGATAAAATTTGCTAGCATTCAGAAAACTTTGTTCTTACTCTTTGTAAGCTAACAGCTCAATTCAATCTCGACTTTTCAATGAAGCCACTAACCTCATACCTGAAAAAAATCACCATAGCTTCGACGTTGTCATTTCATGAGCTTGTGTTCAGGACACACCATTTTGTGTGGTTGTTTGCATCCTTAAAATAAGGTAAAAAATCTTTGTCCGTGTTAGGTTCTTCCCTGGTGACGTGGTCCTCATGACCACGACGTGTGAGCAGCCACAGGCAGTGGTGGGTCATCTTGCTCATGAGGATCCTAAACACTCACAGGTCAGCCCTCCTTCTGCCTGTGTTATGCAGGCTGCGGCAACATAGTTCCTTCTTTTCAAAGCAAAGCGTTTTGAAAAAAGGAAGTTGTGTTGCCGCACCCGGTGCAAGCTTTTCTCAAGTCAACGCTGTCCAGATTATCTGGAACAGTAAACGGGAATTATGCTTTGCTGAAATTATTGTAATTTTTGGTAAATACGAGTGTAAAAAATTTTCGCTGTGAAATTAAAAATTATTTAAATATATGTAATTGTAAAAATATTTTAATTTTTAGGAAAAATATTGTAATTTTTTTACAACAGTCAAAAACATCTGGATATTAAGTGTGAATTATTCTTTGGTAATGATCGCAGAGAGGCATAAATAGTTCAGTAAACTGAATCATGTATGATACGTTACTCAGTGAAGGATTAATGGAATATACTGTATTTACATATATTATATATTTGGCCAATGGGTGGTGAGTGTTTTCTATACGCCGTAGTTCATTACTTCTTAGGCCACGATGATTACGGGTGGGGGAGTCAGTGTTACAGTGGTGGTGGTGCTGCAGGTGCTGGCAGTACAGGTGTCATGGGTAATGTGTTGCTGCAGGTGTCATGGGTAATGTGTTGCTGCAGGTGTCATGGGTAATGTGTTGCTGCAGGTACTGGCTGGTCATTACACACTGGAGGGACCACTGGTACACCTCAGCTTCAAACGCTGCAGTAACACCAAGCGTCAGTTGAACAGGACTCGCAGAAGACGCGGTCAGGGCACAACTGATGTGGCTGAGACTACCTTCAAAATGGTGCGTGAACAATGAATTCCTGGTGATGCTCCTCGCGCTAAACCATTTCTGAGTTTCATTGTAATAGTCGCCTTTCATCACTGAGATTCAATGTAATGATCACCTTCCATCACCGAGATTCAATGGAATGATCACCTTCCATCACTGAGATTCAATGGAATGATAGTCTTTAATCACTGAGATTCAATGGAATGATAGTCTTTCATCACTGAGATTCCCTGTAATAGCCATCCATCACTGAGATTTAATATAATAATCACCTTTGATCACTGAGATTCAATGTAATGATTGCTTTAAGTGACTGGAAACGGTAGTTGATATCTAGCCGGAGTTTTTCTCATCTTGGAGCGGTATTTTAACACGTTTTTTTTAAGGCGAGGCTGAAATTTGAGCAACAATTGTGCTGCGAATATGGATAACCAAATTACCGTAAATGATCGTGTGCTGTAGGAATTATGATGTTGCCATCATATTACGTCCAGGCTGCCAGTACTGCTGGTGGTACCGGAACAAGGGAAGTAATTAATTCTTGGGTTGCTACTCAAGTCCCATGCCGTTTGTATTTTACAGCTTTAGTTACGCAAGACAATTCATGCTGACAGATTGTATCTTGTGATCAGAAACTTGTTGAATGGCCTGTACTCTTTGATGCAAAATGCGCTTGTTTGATAGTCTCACCTACGTGGAAATAAAAAGTATACTCCTTGGTATGTTGTGCTTTTAAATGTCCATACCGTCACCGTAACCTGCTATACATGTGACATTCAGTCAAGCCTTTTGCGTGTTTTGGATTAAGATCCATCTTGCCTTCTACAGTAAGGCGTGGCTTCTCTTGCTTGTCAAAGGACAGTTTCTTTTATGAAAACTCATATTTTTCATAAAACTATACCTCACCCACCTTTCCCCCATCCTTCCTTCATCCACCGTTCCCCCATCCTTCCTTCACCCACCGTTCCCTCATCCTTCCTTCACCCACCTTTCCCCCATCCTTCCTTCACCCACCTTTCCCCCATCCTTCCCTTCTTCACCCACCTTTCCCCCCATTCCTCCATCACATTCACTGACCTCCCGCTGCTTAATCCAACTATCCTTATTTTGAACACAGACCCTCGAGCTGAGCAACGCGCGGCGTGGGTGCAGGAACTGGTTCCTACAGTGGCGTCAGTACACCATCAGCAGCCTGGACTTCAGTGGCGCCGTGCACTCTGCTCAGGTGGACGTGACTCAACTTGACTCGTTCCCACAGCTCGCTTTCAGTAGAGTCAAAAGCTACACTAAAGAATCCAGCGAGCCACTCAAGTGAAAAAGTCACGACTGCTACGCGGCATTGTGTGGTGCACTGACTCTTGATTCACGGTGCGTTCATCGTGATTCAACTGCTCTACAGAACACTTTACAGTTTTAGGTTGCAGCGATCAGGTTTGGTGATCTTATCTTGCTTTTTTTTCTTGTGCTGGAAGGGATGGAAGGGCTGCCATTTAGTCTGTGAAGTACAAGTGTTGTGGTCTATGCATGATAATGCCTCTAATGTGTTATTAAATTTTCTTTCTAGGGCAGGCGTCATCTAAAACGTGAATTTTTCTCGGAAATTAATATTTTATCTTTAGCTTTATAAGTTCAAACGATTATATCGTAATGAAAATTGATGAAAAATTGTGTCCTGAAGAAGGCCTGTCTGCATTGCTCGTTAGAGAGGCCTCAAGACGCTTGATATTCAGGCGATGTTCTCGCTACTTTCTTGTATGAATTTTAGCTTGCCATGAAGATCACGTTCATTTATGTAAGAACTGCATTCAAGAAATGGGGCCAGTCTTGCGTCGCACACATTCTAAAGCGTCTCGAAATAATAAAAGCATTCAATTAATTATCAGATCTGATTGACAGATATCTTGAATGACAATATTACTATTGTTATACGATTCGAATTATAAAGTATTAAATTAGTTATTAGATTCGTTTACTGACTATAAAATTAAACAAATTGTCAAAAATTTATAATGACAATATTGCTTAGCTGACGTTCATGCATAAAATGCACTTTAGAGTTTCTCTGAGGGCTGCGAAGACATATTCTCTCTTTGAAGTAAGAACATAGCATAATTATGACGTTTACGGTCTTAGTCTGTGTAAATTAGGTGTATCCAAGAATTGTTGACAATTATAAATAAACCTTATTCAAGTCATGAATAATTTGAGGAAGTTTCTTGAAAGTTTAGGGATGAGGCTCTTGGGTTACTGTAATTTGTAGTCTAAACAGTCTTTTATACCGTTTATTCACTTCAACTTTATAGAGTGAAATGTAGGACCTGAACATGATCAACAATTCTGTCAACGCGGGAACAATCAACTATCACTGTCATCGCTATTTCAAAATCCTTATCTCTCGTGTATATGCTTCAGCTTTTAAGGAAAAATATCTATACATTGTTTTAGCTGTATAGCGTTTATTTTTTGTGCTTGTTTTGAGAACTTTTAGCCTAACCTGCGGCCTAATACTGTTCAACCCTGGTCAGAGCTCTGCGTTACATTATGTGGTGGAGTATTCCCTGTGATCATAGATCGTTGTAGTGATTGTTTTTTCCTTTATTTGATTGTCGTCTGATTCATGGCGGTTGATCACGAAGAGTTAGTGATTCTATTGTTTATGAGTGAACGTTTTTTTATTAATTATTTTATTCGTGCTTTCGTAAGTTTGAAGTAAGCTGTAGAGATTTTGCAGCCTATGTAAGAAATACAGGAACTGTACTAACCATCGAGTAGTGTTTTATTTCCTTCAGTGTCATGTTTGTATTTTTCCTTAGATCTTGTGTGGAGCTGAATATGGGAAGTTCTTGAAAGAAAATAGGAAAAATTACTTATATAATTCTTAACACTATCGATGTAAATCACCGAATCTGTATGCGAGAATATGAACAATGGAACGAAACCATTAGATGATGAATATTGAATGAATAATATCCATAAATATTCCGCGAAACGTTGCGTTTTTTAGCCTTAGTGGAGAAATAAATGTCCCTTTGAAATTAATGGCATAAGCAAATGCTAAGCAATTGTCTCCGTTGTATGAGAGATGCACTTATTGTCATAGATCCAGGAGAGCTTAATGTAGCCTTGGAGCTTATTTATTTATCCCATTGTTATTCTTCAGCACACTGTAAATTGCACGGTAATTAGGAGGGTGTGAACGTATATACTACTGCCGTTAAGACAAGAGTGCGTGATGTGCTTGCTAATGAAGTGATTGTGCTGCAGCCTCGAATGCGTTTGTAGGATTGGCTTCATGGGCCTAATTTTAAAATGCTGTGGTGCACGAAAGGTTGTCAGAACTCTTTGGGATCGTGATCTTTTGCTGCCCAAGCTAGTGCAGTATAATGTAACCAGTCTTTCGTCCGTTTTTGAACTTTGGTATCCGTTATCTAGGAACACTCGTTGCACCTTTCAAAGTAACGGTAGGTGACCCGTAGGTGTCAGTTGGCAGGCTGCAGCAGCGTACTGTTCGATACGTGCGTGGACTGCTTAGTTAGTTGCCGGCTAGGGGAGAATGGAAGCCGTCAGGCTTGGATACGATTTGTTAAGCCTTGACATGAGCGTAAAATTCTGGCATCACTCTGATTGTTTAAGAAAATATGTTCATAGATTTCTTGTACAAGCTTCTATTTTGTGAAGTTTAATTTACGATTTGAAACATTTTTTGTGGCTTAGTTTCATATAATACAGATTACACCACGGAGTAGTTTCATTTCTTTACATACATTCCATCAACTATATTTCCTGTACAATTTTATTAAGACTTGTGTTTAGTTAGTATTATTAGTTGCATTTAGTTGAACATCATATTTGAAATCTATTTATAGAGTTCATAAATTAAAGTGTAGTTCTCATGGCTATGTTGTGTAATTTTTTGTGTAAATGTACGTTTTTTAATTGTGTAGTAAGGCAAAACTGAAAGGAGTCTATGGCATCTGACACTTGAATAAAAAGGAATGAATTTGACAGTTACCAGTAAAAAACAAATTTAACTTCCTGTCCATAATAATTTTCAATATGATTCTCAATTCTGGTCCTTTAAAAGTATTATTTGTTTACATATAATCTTAACTATAATGGCTAAGAGTTGTGTTGTATCTAACCTGCTAGGAATTCCTTCAACTTTGTACTATCTTGTATCCTGTTTTGAGAAATGTACAATCCTAAATTTGAGCAAATGAATATTATGTATGAATCTCAATTTTCAAGGCAGAATGTTTATCAAAGCTCTAATATAAAGTATGAAGATAATTTGCAGTTTGTCTTTATTTTTCACAAGACTACATGTGCAAATATCAATGTAAGAAGTTGTTAGATTTTGGGTTTGAAGAAGTGGGTTAAAGTAAGTTTGATATTTTGGAATAACTATCATATTTTTGGCTTCTGTTCAGCTTTTTCATAATGAGAAGTACAGTACAGAGAGATGTCTTCTCTGTACTGTGATGAAAAGTAATATACAGTGAAGGAAAAGGCTGGAAGAACAGTGCTATCTACCAAGTTTTTAAATTAAGGAAACTTGACAGCACATTTCTTTGTGGAGACAGTTATCTTAATTTAGTCTTAACTAGCCCACTCATTTAAATTCTTTTTAGATTATTTTGTACTGAAGTATTTAATATGTATACAATGTTCTTTTTTGCTTCTAAATCTGATTAGATAGAGTTTTAGAGTAACAAAATAAATACACATACAAATAAGTATATTGGTATGTACTGTAGGTAGATACACAATGGCTAAGTGTAATAAGTGTTCTATTATAATTATATTCATAGTTTTGAAATGTCATGACCTATTCATTATAATTTTCTAGAAACTGTTCATTTAATGAACTCAGAAAAGAGGTTAAAAAAGAGGTGTACTTCTTACATGAGGATGGTTGACATGTATTAAGGATTAAGAGTCTTGGAAATTAAATTATAGATATTCTTTGTTAAATGATTGATGCTTAGTTATGTCATAGATAAAATTATTTTTGTATGTGGAGCAGCTTGAGATGTATGTCTAATATTTATTTGATCTGTATTAAATGGTATTTTGAGATGTTTAGTATCCTACCTAAGACACTATTGAAATATCCCTTAACTTTTTTATGTCATCAGACACAAGTTGTAGGGGAGGGAGAGCTTGTGCAGAAACTTGCATCACTTTTATAATTTCCCAACCTAATGAATTCAAATTTTACAGTATTTAGCTTTAAGAATTCTTCAATAATTTGAACCAGCCAAATATTTTCTTGCTGTTCATTTGCATGAACAAATAAAGTTGAAATGGTATTTTCCAAGTTAGTGATCAGTTATGGGAGGCATGTACTGCAAATATCAACTGCTCTCTCAAGTAGACATAGCTGTATTAAACAATTACATGGAAGCTCATTTTTAAAAGTGAGTATTCCTTGCATCCAAATTGTATTTTATTTTGATGGCTGTAATATTTGTTTTCAAAAATCAACCAAGTAGTATTAGTGAAGTTAACCATGGTGATTGTGTTTTTGAATGCCAATCTGAATATGCATTAGGTTTAATCAATTGTATATTCATAATTTCCATTAAACTTGTCTGATGATTGTCTTAGTATATCTACTGTGAATTGTGTGTGATTTGGCATTGGACAGTTATTCAAATCATTTTTGATGTTCAATACATTCATGATGGGCTGAATTGTTCAACAGTTACTTGATTTGTACATATTCTGGGTTCTTTGACATGGTTCTCTTTTTGATTATTTTCAGTAGTGTCTAAATGATCGAAAGTTTGTTGAAACATGTTCAAATATAGCTAATTTATTGTTCTTTTTCAGATTCAGTGTACAAGCCAAAGATTGATCAGTATGGCTATACCAAAAGGAGTCTGTGGCAACTGGGACTTGAGCAAATGTACTCCAGCTCAAATAGAAGCTGATACTGATGCTCTCATTGCTGAGCTTGGACATATTGTGGACAGTGTGGGTGCTGTGCCTTTAGAACGAGCCTGCTATGAGAACATTGGCAAGGTGAGCAGTTTTCAGTGATCAACTCTCCTATGTCTTGAGCTTTTCTTTACTTGATACTTTCTTGCTGCTCTGATTACAAAAAAAAATGCAAGAATAAGAATTTTCTAGATTTCATCAGTCCTTCACTATTTTAAATATTATTTGTACACATGTAATATCAGTAAAATATTAGGATATTCAATATTTAAAATTCAATAAATATAAAAAATTAATTTTAAAGTGCTATTTAGTCACTAAAAAGTAAGTCTATTTTGTTGAACTTTCCACATCTTATGCTGAGATTGAGAGTTTTAGGAGCATGAAATGTGGTTAAAAATTTTGTGTTATATTTTGGGTTCTTAATTATTTTGATAATGGTTTTTTATCCAAGAGGTGTACAATTTTTATTGTAGATTTCAAAATAAACAATTGCATTGAAATTTTAAATTAAATTGTAAATTTATGTTAAGCTATTCTATTAGTTATTTCTAATGCTATAATAATTTCAAAGTGTATTACTGCTGGAAATTTTTAGTTCATGTTGTGTAACAGTCACTAGTGTTTTACACTTAATTGAGTTCACCATATAAGAGAAATAGGGTCATACCTAAAATAATTTTTTTGGTGTTTGCCTGACCTTTTTAATTTTTCATTGACAGCCAAACCAAGTCTGATTCATTTTTATATGTTTTAATTTCCTTTGTAATTTTTTTGATAATTTAAGAAATTTTGAATTCAAATTTTGTCCATATTTTTAGGCTGTGGATTTATTTCTGATCCAAGCATCTTTTTGATGTCAACACACATAAATATGCTTGATAAAACTACCACTTCATATATTTGTGTATTCTAATCCAATACCTTCTACTAGGCCACCACAGAAACATCAAGCAGTCATGATACAATTTATTTTTAATGTTGTAACATGTATGCAGTTCTATTCTTTAAATAAAGAGTGTGACCTTATACATTTCATGACTGAAGCCCCTGGAGAAATTACACTGCGACTTCAAGACGCGGGGGTCAGTGCTGGACATGCCGCAGCACTGCGTTGCAGACAAGGCTGTCAGAGATGCTTCCTGCAAGGCTGAAGAAAAAATGGAGGAATTTGATGTTTCCCTGAAGTTAGTTGTTATAGTCTTCTGTTGGTTATGAATTCTATGAGTTATACTCGGTTTCTCATATTTGTTGCTCATTAAAAAAGTTTTCTGTTCTACATGTTTTGTTGTATTTCTCACACACTACTGAAAATGTTTAGTCATTTGTATGTTGTTTCTATATTCAAATTTTCATAGAATATATCTTCATACCATTAACTGTGGTCAGTTTTCAATGTATATAACAATTTCCTTGGTAGGTGAACTTAGTTGTCATATTAGTGAACTTCTATAATATGCCTGTGTAGAATTTTTGTTGCTCAAATGCAACTCTTCTGGAAGAATTAGATTGCCAGGTCATGCATTCATTCACAATTATGCGTAAAGAAACTCCTCAATTTGTGCTTAGCATGAGGAGTGACATCTTCGAGCGGCTGCTGGTGATTCAAAAGAGAGGTCTGGAGGGCCTTGGTGCTGAGCAGCGTCGCTTTGTTGAGAAGCTCATCATCAAGGGGAAAAGATACGGTAAGCTTTTGTAGGAATTCATGGCTTCAATAGCAATTTATTTTTCCAAAAGCTCATCATCAAGAGTAGAAAATATAGAGCTGCTATAAAGTGTGTATTTTTTATATATCTACATTTACGACATGCGAAATGGGCATTTAAATGCTTTATTTTCAAATTTACATGTTAGATTCCGTCAGTTAGATAGTACATGGCATGGTTCATGTTATTGAAATGAGATTAATAAGTATTTATGAAGGTTCTGATCTACTTGTTCAATTACCACACTAGCATGCCGGCTATGTTTTTTGTAGGATTCATGTTTAAATCTCGTGATCACTTTTTAAATAATGAGTCCTTGCCTGCCAGTCATTTTTAAGCTTCATGGGTAACAGTTAGCCCTGGATTATCCACTGACTTTCATTATGATGTACTCTGCATCAGTGTCACAGATTGTTTAAATTATGTTGTTTTGCAAAGGTAGTTCATTTTACCAAGGTCCTTATTGTCTGCTATGAGACTCGCCTATTTTTATGTTCTTCACATAAACGTGTCTCTTGAGGTACATTCTGAACTATGTGGTTGTTTAAATTTTGGACGTTACTTTGATGTGACGTTTGTTTTGTCTTCAGGTCTTCACTTGTCTGAAGACGTGCAAGCGCAGGTGAAGAAGCTCAAGACCAAGGAGTCTGAACTGAGTATTAAATTCTCATCAAATCTTAATGAGGATGACACCAAACTCTACTTCAACAAGGAAGATCTGGCTGGCCTGCATGATGATCTCATCAAAGAGTTCCCTGTGGTATGACAAGTTTGTGTTACTTCACTGACATGACGCTAATTAAATGTTCATTTCTCTGTTTCTGTTGTATTGTGTTAGCCAAAAGGTCCATTTTGTTTGCATTTGAAGTTTTGACTTGACAAAAATCAAACGAACTTCTCAATTATTCGTTTTCAATAAGCTTGTTGTTCATATTTAGTACATATCACTGCCATTTTTTATTAAACATATTTTAACAGTTTACTTAGTATTTTTTAGTGTTACAGTTTTCATCAGTATATTTAGGCCTCAGATTATTTCAGAAAAACTTAGTGAAAGTTACTTTACTAAAATGAGTAAAGTAACTCGATAGTAACTCTATCAGCGGGGCTCACCAAACGCAGTCTTAATAATGCACTCAAACCCCCTTACACTTTCTCATTTCATAGTTAAATTGGCTAGTCGTTTATGAGATGCAATTCAAAACATGGTTCTTGCAAAGCAAGTTATTTTCTTGAACCATCGTCTTTGTGTTGCTTGACTAGTACAACATGTCATTCACACAAAGCATAATGCAGTAAGTGGTGGGCTGTATGAAGACGCAGCCAGCAATCCTCCTTCTATTCATTAAGTAAGGCCGTATAGTTTCCTGTTTCTGTAAAGAATATCACAATAAAATGCATTCCTGTTACGTGTCTAAATGATATTATGCTTTGCCAGGGTGAGGACGGTAAGTTGGAAGTCACCATCAAGTACAATCACCTCTTCCCTGTCATGAAGAAGTGCAAAGTGCCGGCCACCCGCAAAGCAATGATTACTGCAGCCAATCAAAAGTGAGAGCTTAGTGTATAAGATGAGGAGTAGTAGTAGTAGTATTAGGAATTTTTAGTGGATGAAATAAGCAGTCAATAAAAAGAGAGATTTTAGAGCATAAGATAAGAAGTTAATCAAAAGCGAGGTTTTAGTGTACAAGATTGGCTCAAGATGCTATGTTCTATCAGATTTGTGTTGAAATTTTGAGCTGAAGTGGCAAGTATTTAGCAGTTCGCATTTCTGTGTTACGTTTCGGCGTATCTGTCATCGTTCTGTCAGTGCGATGGATTGCAAAGCACGGGTTATGTAGAGAAAACACTTTCTGCCCTGACAGGTTCTGCAAGTGAGCATTTTCTTAGGTGGAAGCGTGTGCTCGATTCCGTGTGTGATTTTTATCCTGACAATATTTTCTTGTATTTACACGATTTTAAATATAGATCTATATTCTACATCTAATTTTAGCAACCATTGTTCCTAATTGCGTTTGTAGCTAAAATCCTTTGTAGTTAATGGCTGTGACGATTTATTGTTTTATATTAATTTCGCTTAACCTTATTTTCATTATCTCGGTTTTTGGTAGGTACCTGGTGGTTCAGTTCAGCACATTACTACTTGAATGTTAAACCATCTGTTTTCGGCCTGACACAACTTCCTGTTTTCATTTTTCCCAGTTATTCTCTGATAGCTTAACTTCTGTTACTATTGATGGAAAGGATCTGTTTGACGAGTGTGTTAGTATCAACCTTCCATCGCTCTGTTTCTCATAAGATTGGATCTTTCGTAATGCGTTGTTGTTGTTGTTGTTTTTGTTGTTGTTGTTGTTGTTGTTGTTGTTGTTGCTGTTGCTGTTGTCGTTCCCCAGCTCCTGTCAGCTCAGGTAGGCAAAAAGCACGCCACCGTAACGGGTCCTCCCAAAGTTGTGTTATGGTGTGGTGGGGGAGTTGTGTTTGATGTGCGGTATTCACAAGTCCAGGTGTGTGTTGTTTCAAAGTTTCCAGTGAGGTGCACTTCCGGTGAAACTACTCTGCAGGAGTTGTAAATGACGGATCCTCATTTTGCGCGACTAGACGTGATGAGGTCGCTGCGTGCGGGGCACTTGTATGTATGTAGGGCCAGGGTTTGTTTCCATGTCGTCGGCAAGAAGAAGGGACCCTGTGGCCGGCTCACAGAGTCCCTTTGAAGGAAAGAAGAGACATAGAATGAGAGGAGTCCTGGGTGGCGTTCTCTGACGCATGCCTCCGAAGACGCAGCGATCCTTCCCCTCTTGAACTCGAGTAGACGAGGACAACCACGTCCCCGGAGAGGTTGAGTTAAAAAACGATTTGGCCCCTCGCTGAATTTCTCCTCGAGGGAGTAGCTCCACCGCGGAGAGGCGTTTTCGTTGTAGCCTTCGTAATGCGTAATTAATAAGACCGTACTGTTCAATCAATTGTTGTGTACTTTCAAAATTTCTCAATTATGATTCATTCTTTCCTAGATGCTTGTCAATAGCACCAGTGTTCAAACGCCAGACTTCTAAACTTAGATCTCTTCGTTCAAACATTTAAACTTGCTCATCGCATCCTGAACCTGGTTCTCTTCATTCAAACACTATTATTTAGTCCTTACCTCCCGCAGATGCATGTCTAACAACACCCTGCTTCTGGAGGAGCTAATCCGCATCCGCCACCAGCTTGCCCAGCTACTGGGGTACCCAACACACGCTGCCTTCATGCTCAGTGACCGCATGGCCAAGACTGCTGAGGCTGTCAGGGACTTCTTGCTTGACCTGCAGACCAAGCTGCGACCTCTGGCTCAGGAGGAGAGAAGAGTGCTTCTGGACCTTAAAAAAGAAGAGGCAAGTCAGGGCTGGTGATTCTGTTTGTGTTTTCGTATTGGAATACAGCACGTAATTTAAATAGACTTCCTGAAATGCAACCTAAACAAAAGCATGAGGCTTACGGATATGAAAACTGGAAAAGCAGGTCAGGAGTAGTTTTAGATACCCAATGAGCAGTGTTTAGAGGTTTGGATATGCCTTTTGAATGCTGTGTATACCAAACTAGAGTTAATTCTTGATATCAATTGCCATATCTGAGGTATCGGATCCTTACGAATGTCATGTGTGGGAAACGGAATTATGTTCAGAAACGACTTCATTTGAACTTTTCAGTGGATATAGGTTTGAAAATTTGTTAACAGAACTTCAATGAAGTATAAATTTATTTTAATTGTTGAACGAAATTTCTGAACGAGTTACAGTTTTCAGAATGTAAATTTCAATTTATAATTGTATTTTATTTTGCCTCGTCTAGCGCTACTAATTGGATGCTCTAATTAATTTCTCTTATAAACGGTAAATTGAGCAATGAAACTTTGGCCTTTCACAGGCAACGATGGTAATGATGAGGATTAATACATTTATTCTACAATGCCATTATATATTTCTTTTATAATCGGCCTTAAAAAAATGCGAAAATTCGGTTATGTGTTCCTAATTTTTTTGCTTTACATTAAATGCCGTTGTGATACTGCATAAGGTAACATATAACTCAAGTACAGAGTATGAACTTTTGATATCAGTTTTCCCCTGCTGTGATCCCCGCATAAAGTATCGCTCATAGACGTTTGATATCAATTTCCTGTGTGCATGACGCTCCACAAGGCAATGCATGACTTAGGTGCAGGGCATGAACTTTTGATGCTAGTGTCCGCTGCAGTAACGTCAGATATTTGTTGTTCAGTGTGGGGAACTTGGCTTGGAGTTTGACGGCAAGAAAAAAAGATGATTGATTGGCCTTTTAATTATGAAAGATGGTGATTGGCCTTCTAATTATGAATGCCAGTGTCCGCTGCAGTAACGTCAGATATTTGTTGTTCAGTGTGGGGAACTTGGCTTGGAGTTTGACGGCAAGATAGAGCTGTGGGACGTCCGCTACTACATGGATATGGTTGAGAGGAAGAAGTACGCTGTGGACCACACACTGGTGAGATAAACTAGTGCATGTACTTGTGTAGGTTCTTATTTTATTTGAATTTTGGAGTCGCTGCGTTATGATGAAGTAATTGAAAATTTATGGGTATTTTTGTTGCGAGATGAAACATGGAAAGGATTGGGTCCAAATGGGGAATTACTCAGCAGCGTCTGAGTTCAGAAATATCACGTGAAAAAGAGCTGTGTTAGAGGTGCAGTTTGCAAAGATTCGATTTAGAGAGAAGTTGGAAGAAAAGTACTGAGGCATAATTTTTTTATTTTGCTCATATGCAGGCTACTTTTAAAGTGGTAGTTAAAAGTATTTTAGATTCAAGTTTATGTATACCAAGATTTCCTATTACTGGAACTGAGCGTGTTCCAAGGTAGACGTCTTCAAACCTGACGTAAATGCTGGGAAAATGTTATTTCTTGTAATGATTGCAGCCGTAAAGTGATAATTATACGGCAAATGGAGTGTCCATTGCTGCCTAAAAGTTTCTACTAAAGTCACTCGTTTTTTTGGTAGCTGCGGTATTTAAGAAAACAAGCTAGGCACATCTCATGCTAATTTAATTGTATGTTACTGCATACCGAAATGCTTCAAATGATTCTTTTTTGATGAATTTTGAGGCTGAAACGCGTCCTCGCGCGCGAAATTTATTGCCTAAAACCAATTTTATCATAAATATAACTTTTCATGACGTACACTATCAGAATTTATAGTATTCCTTCATTTACATTTTTCAATGTTTTTGTATTTACATCCAACCATCAAATCATAGAAGGGCAGTGTTATTCTAACTTCATATTTTCACTTAAACTAACACAATATTTGACATAAAGTGAGTAAAAAAAGTGACCTGGCTATAAAACCCCTTTTTCCACGAACGGTTCTTTTCACAACCGTCGTGTTCGCAGCACGTAAAGTTAACTTGACCTTTCCCTTTTCAAATTCCTCTCTTCCCTCTTCTTCAATTATCTCTTCCCCGACAAGGAAGCAAATGCTAAAATATATTTTCCGTGTTCACAGCACGCAAAATTGACTTGTCCTGCTGTGAACACTACTGTTGGTAAGATTTAGCGTCAGTAAACTAAGGAATAACGTGACGTGACTGTTGCAGCTACGAGAATATTTCCCCCTGGAGCGCGTCCTCAGCGGCATGTTTGAGATCTACCAGAGGCTGCTGAGTGTTACCTTCAACAAGCTTGAGGGGCCCGCTGTGTGGCACCAGGACGTGTCCATGGTGGGTGCTACTCGTCTGGCGCTTGTGTAGGAGTCAAGCTGTGTGTGTTTGGGTGATGGTTTTATGTACTTGTGTTTAAGTGGTAATTTTATGTACTTGTGTTTGATTGGGTGGTAGTTTTATGAGTGTGTGTGGTTTCATGTACGAGTGTTGCATGTAAATGTTTCTGTGTGAGTGCATAATAATGTTTGTGTGTGCGTCATTTTTGCTGTCGGTATGCTTGTGTGTTTTCGTGTCTGTGTCTTAATGACATTTATTTGAGTATACCTTATTATGTTGGCGAGGATCTCATTGTATGAGACTTAATGGACCGTGATGAATGAAGTAAAATCTCATATGACAGTTTGTTCTAATAAGAAAAAATGCTTTGAATTTTAGATTTGATTTTTTTTCACATCTGGTCCTCATCAGGCTGCTAATTATGAATTTCAGCACATAGCTGTGTATGCTCGTATTACCGTGCTTTTTAGTTTTATCAACCTATCTTAATTTTTGTGCCTTTGTCTTTCCTATCTGACGTGGTTACGATGCACCGTTAAACTGAGTAGTTCACTACACACTCAACCACTGTATACTCGGGACACTATTGGATATGTGAAACTTTGTCTTGTTACTTGTAACAGCCCCGGAATATAATCAGTGCCCAGATAAGGGGCGTACTCGCGTTTCATCCTTGAGATGCACAGATTCTGAAAGCTTACCTTGACGACAGTACGGCGTGACTGACACTGAGACCAAGGAGCTGCTGGGGTACTTCTTCCTGGACCTGCATCCTCGTCCTGGCAAGTACAGTCATGCTGCAGTCTTCCCTCTGCAACCCACGTGTCGACCACCAGCTCCCACCACTGCTCAGAGGCAGGTGTGTTGCTTCTCAGCATTTTAGTTCTCAAGTTTGACTCGTGAACCTCATGTGAATAACTTCAGTTTTGTGTAAAAGTTGATTTGTCTTCTCCTGTTAAAAGGTTTTGTTTCTAGTCGCAATTACGGACCTTATAATCCATCCTGAATGACGTTCTCGAGTTTCATCTTTATACATTTACCTACTAACCAATGGTGCAGATTTCCAGTTAAACTTACAAGCAAACCTTGACTGTAATAAAATGCATGGGATTAACTCAATTGATGTAAGGAATCTTTGTTCGAGTCTCATCTCCCCGGAAAAACAAGCAAAAATTTCTCTCTAATTGCGCGACTCGTGTAAACCTTATTCCCTAACTGTAAATAAATAAACCAACGCTTATTGAACCGAAATTTATCATCATTATAATTAAATGTAGTTATTATTAATAAAAATTTCAATCGTTTATGAGGTTATAAATTATTTTATGAAATAATTTTTTCAAACCAACTTATTTTCCAAATGCTGCACTGCTTGGCAGGTGTCGGTGTGCGGCATGCTGTGCAACTTCAGTAAGCCAAGCGAAGAGAAACCTGCCCTGCTGGAACACTCAGAAGTGGAGACTTTGTTCCACGAGTTTGGCCACGTGATGCACAACGTGTGCAGTCGCGTGGACATGGCCATGTTCTGTGGCACGTCTGTAGCACGTGACTTCGTCGAGGCACCGTCTCAGATGCTCGAGAACTGGGTGTGGGAGAAGGAGCCGCTGGCGCTTATGAGTACACATTACAAGGTGGAGCTTGCCTTTAATGTGTAATGTTTCTGAGTTGTAAAGTCATCATTGCAAATAATGCACTTGTCTTCAGCGTGATGCTGTATATTGCTTCATAAATTGGGAAATCTTCATTGTAATATATTTTCGGGAGTGTTCCCAATGGGCAAGAAACGTGTGGTGATGTATACCATGTTTTAAGTGTTTTGTCGAATGAGCAAGGTTCGACTTGAAGCTATTGGAATTATTTATAAATAAAGGAATGATTGGCCTTAACTGTTACATTTATTTCAGTGCTATCATGCTGCTACCAATGCCCAATTATCTTTTTGTGTACTTCATAGGGCAATTTTTTATTGGCTATGTGTTTTTTGTTTATGTTCCCTGAATTGTTCCTGTTTTATCCCGAGGAACATCATTGAATTGCTCAAATTCTCATGCTTCAAAAACATAATGTTCTAATACCAACGAAAATGTTTAGAATTCAACTCTCAACATTACATGGAAAAATACAATTTTTTCACGCGCCATATTCCTATTAGAACCTTCGGTAGGTCAATGCTGTGACAAACAGTACGTGTGCTGTACCCAATCCCCATTGCCCTTGAAGCTCAACATTACCACACCCTCAGACCGGAGAACCTATCCCTGATGAGGTGCTCAACAAACTGTCGGCGTCGAGGAAGGCAAACGCCGGCATCGTGAACATGCGCCAGGTCGCCCTAGCTACTTTCGACCAAGCCATCCACTCCAGGGAGGTCAGTAGGAGTGAGAGGCACACTTTCGTCTTTGTGTCATGGCTGTGTAGACGTTTGTGATTCACTGGGAGTGTTAGAACGGTACTGATGAGAGTATTTCGATTCTCAAAATGTCTGTTGATATCTGTTCTGAAAAAGATCGTTGACATCTGTTTTAAGAAAGTTCCTTGATTTCTGTTCTGAAAAAACTTCTTTAGCTTTCGCCATTGAAAAACTTTCCTTGATCTCTGCTCATAGAAAGTTTCTTGACCTCTGTTCTTTGAAAAATGTTACTTGGTTCTTGAAAAGTTATTTGACTTATATTTTTGTTGAATGCCTCAAGTCAACTTTAACTCACATACCACAAACGTGTGCTGTATATCGAAAATTTTGAGAAGGTAACAAACGAACTAAGTCTTTATGATTTGTTTATTTCATTAACTTGTAATTAGTCCACATGAATTACAAGAGAAAGCATTCATAGGGTTTATGCTCTCTCCAAACGTACCACATTTCAGCAATGTATGTCTTTTTATTATAAATACATTGTCTATAATACATTGTCCTCTTTATCCAGGGCAGTTTCGGTGGATCTAGCTGTTCTCACAAGGATATCCAGTTGTCAGAGGAATTTTATTGCTATACAAATTTTTGTAAATTTTTAGTTTTACGTGTTTTCAGTTCTCATGTAAAGTATTTGTGTTATTTAAATTTGGATACTAGTACATCAATTTCAAAATTATTTTTCTTTCATTCCAATATTATAATTGTTTATTTCCCGTATCATTTCTCAAAGACTCTCTATGACACTACCTCAATTTGAAAAGTATTCCCTCAAATTCTGTACCATGTTTCTGAAGCGCAATATTTTGCCACGTTTCTCAGAGTGCAGACACTGCATCGCTGTTCGCAAAGCTGCATGAGGAAATAACAGGGTTCCCTACAGTGCCCAACACAAACATGCCCGCTAGTTTTGGTCATCTTGGTGGAGGTTATGACGCTCAGTACTACGGGTACCTGGTGAGTGGCTGCCTTGTGTGTGCCTTAGCTAGAACTTTTTCAGTGGCTTCCTCAACAATATCATTCATAAATGCATCATTTATAGTTCTGGACAAGGTGCAACAATAAGCTTCAGATACCTGATTATTGTCAGCTTTGTGTTTCTTATCTAGGTCTTTTTCAGTGAATTCTTAGAGCTTATCATTTGTCAACTTCTTATTTGTTGTTCCTCTGGACGGCTACCACGAGAACTTTTTTGCCTCCTATGCTAGGCTGTGCTAACTAGGAATTTGTGATCGTGCATTTTCTAGTGCCACAAATGTTGAATGTCCACTGAATTACATTCTGATGATTGCCGTAATAGAAAAGAAGCCTAGCCTAACAGCTGAACATAACGGTGAACGTTATATCTTTATTGATCTGAACCTCTTCTATCTATGCCGTATAATCTTATTTCTATTTTTTCACGTGCTATCATATTGCTTTTTCACATTCTTTCCATGTATTTCAAAGTACAAACTAAAACCGTTATTTCTCTGACGATTAGCCTTTGAACTGAATTTTTAAATATTTTTATCCTATGTTATTAATTTGAATTAAATTGCTATTTCTTGTATTCGGCATAATTTATAGAAAATGCCTCCAGCACTTAGTTAAACTTTCGAAACTGCCATCCACTGAAGCTGTGCAATTTTATCTTTGATTCTCTATCCGGTACGGAGGTATAATATGTAATATTGACTAGAAAATGAAGTGTCATATTATTATTATGTAGAAAATTACTAGGTTTTATGTTATTGTGTGTGAAATTAATTGAGAGTTCAACACTTCCCGTTTCAGTGGTCTGAAGTGTTCAGCATGGACATGTTCGAAGCGAAGTTCGCTGGTAAGGTGCTGGACACTGAAGTAGGAAAGCAGTACCGCTTCCTCATCCTCGAGCGCGGCAACACCATCGATGCTATGGACATGCTTGTCGAATTCCTAGGCAGACCACCTAATAACGCCGCATTCCTCAAAAGCAAAGGACTCTAACTCAACGTTAGCGGATTCAAACTCAACGTTAGCGGATTCGAACTCAACGTTAGCGGATTCGAACTCAACGTTAGAGGATTCAGACTCAAAGTTAGTAAACTCAAACTCAAAGTTACTGGACTCGACTTTTTTTTCTTACCGCGTCTGCTTCGATTTTGTACTTGTTCTCAGTGTGTTGTGTAAATTTGGCTCTTTTACTGAGTTCATTGAACTTGCAGTTCAGTAGTTTTGTCTTCTCCTAGAGTAAACAACTCTGATATATTTTTTTCTCGTAGTACCTGCTGGATATGCTTGCATATGTTAGAAGTAAGGGACTCGTGTTTCTTACAGTTGGCTTGTTTGCTCTGTTTTAAAAAAATGCCTGGTTGTGGAATTTGTTAGGGTTTTTTAACTGATGATGTAGCACTGTTGTGGGGATAATAACAAAAGCAGTGTATGGGACTTCAGGAGAAAACACTAAACTTCTCTGCTTAGACGAGTCTTACCACATTGGCTCCATTTCTGTCCATGGTAGAGGTGTGGAAACCAAAAGTGTAATTAACTAAGCCTTACGCCTTTCTCGAAAGGAAGATGCTCCAATGTGTTCTTTTTAGCATACTGTCTTTTTTATTCTGATGTATTTCCGCCGTGTACAGTCAATTCTGTCCAGTTTACCGCGGTGATGTCCCGACATGATTGTCTGCATAATGCCCTCCGTTTTCTGAATCTGAACCCAGCCCACCTAGCTTAGAAGGCGTGATTTACACGGGAATTAATCGTAAAATTTTTTATTGGTGAACTGTTTTTTCAGTGCTATATTTAATATCTGAAATAAGAGATGCGCGTCTTGCAAACACGGAAGCAGAACTTCTTGTTTGTGGATTGATGAGAAAACTGACAAATTCTGAAGCTTTAAAAAGCCCTTTGATACAAAGGAGAGCATGCGAGCTAGGACAAAGGAGCTGAAATCTTTTGAGGTATTAATTTTAGCTTGAATCGACGTTCATTACAACTGGCACTTTGTGATATATTTACAGAAATTTTACGAATTTCCATTCCGTAGAACCCGGGAAAACTCCATCATATTAGATGAAGTCACTCGATAGTTTCTTACATCTAATTTTGACTTGTTATCTTAGTCTTCACATTGCGAGAGGGATGTAGACTTCCAACTCAGGTATTTACTCAGTTTCAAATGATATTTTGTGCGTTAGGCGGTGAACTTGGACAGGTGAACAAGCTCATGTGTGGTGCAGAGCATATAGAATAGACGGGTAGCGAGGGAACTGGAGACTATTTTTTTGTATTCGCTAGGATTTCTAATAGAAAACTCTGTGGTTACACAACTAAAAATGTCTGAGTAAATTATTCTTGAACTGTATTCGTAAAGTACCTCGATATTCCAAAAATTGTTTACAGTTCTTTTATATGATTATTTTTTGGAGGAGTTTAAGGGAAGCACTTCCATTTCAGCTTTTATTCTGTGTTATGGTGTGATCATTTATTGTTGTACGCTTATCCTTTGTAATGACTATGCAGGAAGGCGTCCACTTCTCCCTGAATATGGCGAACTTTTTAATAGAAGTGAGGTTTGTCTTTGGTCACCAAAGACAAACCAGCTTGGTCGACTGGTGAGCGAATCTGCTTTCGAGCGGAAAGACCCGGGTTCGAATCCCGCTGCCGACATGGTTGACGCGGCTAGAAATACGGCATGGGACTTGGGTAAACTACCGAATAATTATCGAAGTAATTATCCGACCCAAGAATGGGCCAGAAGGTTCGTTCCTATAGCCTCATTCTATTCTCTATTCTGGTATTCCCGTGTAGTGGTCATGGATCAGTAGTAGAGTCTCTTTAAAGTAATTTCTTGGCTCATTACTCATTGGTGGTTGTGCGCTTTAAGAAACGTATGTTAAAAAAATCATTTTGTTGATATTTTATGTGCATCTTCATGTTTAAGGTTCGGATTTTAGTTATGATAAATTAATTCTCATGAACTAGTTATACTAAAGGAGTTGTTGGCAGCTGTCAATTTAATGTCAATGCAAAAATATTTTTTTCTGTGAGACAAGCACCAGCAATTTCAATTCTTATATCATTTATTTGACAGCTGGTTGTTACAAACTGTTTGTTTCTGACCACCATCTAAGTGACATCATGATGCATGTGTGACTGATATTCCTTCAAGTTTTTCTTGGAAAACGTAGTTTTCAATTGCTGGCACGTAAGTACTTTACCGTATTACGAAAATTTTGTACCTTTTATGAAAGAGGTGTGGCGATGCGTACTTTTCATATCCTTATTTGACGGTTTCACGCGTTGAAATACGTCTTTTCAAAATAGGAGTTGATAAAGATTTTCCGAAACAGGTGTTGTGATTGCTGCTGTTAGAATTTATGTATTGTCACTAACTCATGCCCTTGTGTCAGTCCGACATGAAGGGCAGGTAATGTTTCCGTAACAAGGTTTTTTCCAGAACAGTGTTGTTACTGTTTTTTCTCTTCTAGTTTTGTAACTCGGGAAGAGGAATTCAAAATTTTAGGAAGTATTTCACTGAGTATTGGTTTCATTATTATTGAGAAGTGTAATGTAATTCTTCAGAAACATTTACTGATTTGGGAAATAATTATTTGACGAGAAACATCTATGTAAAAGTCCTTAAATCTTCCATTTACTCACAGGATAGCCTAGAAAATTTGGGAGAAATATACGTATGTCAGGTTCATGTTATAGGAAAACCGAGTCATATTAGGTTGGCCAAAAAGTCGAAAAAAGTGGTTATGCCTCGCCTAAAGCTGATTTGTCAACGTCGTACTGTGTGCGTTCCTATGCAGGATACCCTTGTCCATTTGTGTGCTCCGTGACTAGATTTATTTTATTTGCAAATTTATTGGATCCATATTACCGCACTGTAATTTGATCTGCATTACCAGCAAAGTTATTAGATTTTTATTACCATAAAGGTTTTGAATCCATTTCATCGGCAGAGTTATTGTATTCGTTTTACCTACAAAGTTGTTGGATCCACTTTATCAGCAAACTTATTGGGTCCGTTTAACCCGTGAAGTTATTGCTTCTATTTAACCCGCAAAGGTTTTTTGTCCCTTTTGCCGCTGAGTCACTGGATCTATTTCTACCCTGGAGCACTGAATATTGGTATAGTTTGCCCGAGGCTAGTGACGTCTGTATCCATGTTCAGTGCTCCAGAGTTAATTGCAAAGTTATTAAATCCAGTTGACCTAGAAATCTATGAGATCTTAACACGGGACAGTGTGAAATAAACTTCTCGTCTGGGTATAACACGTTTGTCTACGAGCGGATTTATTAAGCGTTCTCATTTATTGTGTTGATGCAATAATGAAATTTACATTGTCTTGTATACGTATCCAGGGAAATGTCATTGGCCTTCGAGGGATTTGTTGTTTGTCTGATGAATTATTTTTGCATATAGACCTTAACTCCCGAGTCCTCAATGAGCTTCTAGCTTACGTGTAGTCAATTGTATGCAAATAAGGATGGTGTAAAGGTCTGAGGTCAATCCAGTATATACTGATCTCAGACGCACCTCTTTTTAGGAATAGAAAGGCAAAAAATGTATTCGAATATCGTAGCGGCACAAAATATTCAGCATATAAGATCAACCAACCGACGCAATTACAGATGTTATGTCACGCCATCATTTCTGCACTACTTTTAGATTTACTTGAAAGTTCTTCCAAACGGAGTATTATTAATTCTAGTATTATTTTAGACTCAATTTCATGCCTATATCATGACAGTAGCGACCAAAAATTGAAAGTCTAGCTCATTTTTATTCCTAATCTTAAATTGCAACGGTTGTTTCGAGACAATGCTTGTTGACAAGCTAAGGCCGTTCTCACAAGATTTCAGGCATCTCCTTCAATTCCTATTCCATATATGTTAGCTCACACATGAATAAATTCTATGTTCAGGTAAATCTAGATAACTATACAATAGGTGAAATGAGTTCGAACGATTACGATTTGCAGCGTTTCTTTTATGTATACAGCAGTGTTACGATCATCATATAAGATAAACAGATTTGAGAATATGGTATAGGCCTAAAGTGATTCGCTATTCAGTGTTGAGTTAGCTTCTGCAGCAGGAACAATGAGACAGGTCCAATCCACGTCAAAAAATGGTCTTGACGGGATCAAGGTAAGTGTAATAAGATTATACTATATTGAAAATTCGGAACCATTGATGAATGCATTCCGATGGCCTGGAATGGAAACTGTTTTGAAATCCATGTTTCAGATTCGAACAATGTAAACAAACTGAACTCGGAAAACACAACACTGAAGATACGCCATTTCTGTCCGTAGCGTATTGAACTCGTAATTTGAAAGTATAACCTGGAAATCTTTGTATGAGATATTTTATACTGTTCCTGAGAATTTGACCATGTATTTATCTTAAGGAGCAAAAATGAAATGGGTCCTCGTGAAGTTGAAAATTCATAAATAGGGTATATTTAAGGTTTATGACTGCATAGCTTTGTTAGTGCAAGTGGAAAAAGACTGAGATTTGTATAACATATTAAAAATTCAACCCGAATTGGCCACAATTTTTGGTTTATTCAAAGAACCTCACATCATCCTACGATTTGCCCCATATATGGTGTAGCTCAATGTCCCAACCTGCATAGTGGACTACTATTTGTATGCACAAAAAATTTTCGTTTTCATTATGGTGTATTTTGCAAAGCTTTTTGAATTCATTGCTTGTTTTATGTTGCAAATATAAAGCATAATGATTGTAATATAAATGTTTTGAAAAAAATATTTGAGTTTCATGATCAAAATGGAGTATTGTGTAGTAAAATATATGGAAATTTAAAGGTTTAAACAAGATGAAGATGTGGGAGCATAACTGTCTAATTCAGAGATACAAGTAATGTGTTGAGCATTTTTTGACAACCTATTTGCATAGATTCCTATATTTTGTGTAAAAATATGGCAATGTTTTGGACAGTTATATTGTATTGAAAATACTATGTCAGGGTTAACCTGACACTTAAGCAGCTAAATTGTCATCTTAATGTTGTAACTACTATACTCTGCACACTGTCTCATAAGTTGTGGTTAATGACCAGTCTGAACAGTCAAATAAAAGTAGTGCTGTAGGGTAATTTTTTGGCTTGTGATAGTTTGTCTTAAATTTTGATCCTGGTTAAGCTCTTTATAATTCACTTAAAATTCATTTTGGTTGTTGATGCTGCATTTGTTTTTTTATTTTTTCATCATTATTCATGTGTGATTCATATTGAATTTTAAATTTATTATTTGTTTCAATTTTATTTTAATATACACATAATTTATATTTATTAGTGATCAATGGATTTTTCTTTTTGAATGAATATTTGACAGTCTGGACCCTTTCAAGTTGTTAATTTCATTTAAATAATAATCTGTGCATCCCAGAATCTATGAACTAAATTTTCTAACTGCAAATTGCAATGTTTGCCAGGAAAACAGTTACCCTAATCTACTACTGATGAGTTGTAATTAACAAAGCTTTATCACTTTACTCAATGTATTCTTAATTTTAAAAATTAAAATAAATGAAAAATTGATTTTAGATTGAGTGGCCATTATATTTTGAGGTCCAATGCTCTGATTAGCATGCTCTTGCTTGTAACTATTATGCATAAAAATGAAAATACATAATATTTTTCCATTATCAAGATTAATACTGACTGACTGTGTAGCTCTGTAACTCTCTTTTTTGACTCATTTGTATGTTCAGTATTTCTTTCTACTTCTGCTGTATATTTTGCCTAGACTATTTTCCTTTCTCTAACCATTTGTTTCACTCCCATTGCCTGAACTCATTCTCATCTCCATTCCTTATTGATCTATACCAATTATTCTTCAGTGCTGTTTCCACTGTTTGCAAATTTAAATAATTTTTTCTACTTACTGAAGTTCAATTCTAGAGCTGCACTATTTGAAGGGTTTCATATGTGGAGGCACATTAAGATGTGATGGGCTGATGGCCCTACCTTCTATTATCTGATAGAGTTTTTAGAATCAGAAAACATTGTGAATCAATTGAATTAACATTTTAGAATTTGCTCATGAATTTTGTCAAGATATTATTATGTTGGAATAAATCAAACAATATATCAGCTCTCATCATATGGTGTTAAAGTTTATTATACAAATGGATGACTAAAATGAAACAAAGGTTAGCTTTTTAGCATCTTTTGTTGTCCTATCCTGGCAACCTAAGCTAGTATTTGACTAGCCCTTCATTATAATCGATTAATTTAGTTTGTTTTCAACTTGTGTGTCATGGCAGTTGCAGAACTTTACACCGTAATAAGTGTACATCGATAAAATGTTGTACTTGGAGGATATCCTTGAAGTGATAGAGAATGTACCCCAAGAAATTCGTGACAGGACCACAGAATTGCGGGAGCTTGATTTAAGTATCCAAAATGCACATGACCAGCTCGAAGATCAGGTTAAAAATTTCTTTGGAAATGCCAAGAAAATGAAGCCACAGGAACGCGATGCTATTTTCGAAAGGATAAGAAAAGATTATTACAAGTTACTAGATGACGCCGATGAGAAAGTAGATGTTGCAACGAACATGCACGATTCTTTAGAAAGATACACTAGAAAATTAGACCAAGAGCTCGAAAAGTTCAAGTATGAACTTGAGGCTGATAGCCCTGGTATTACTGAAATACTTGAAAAACGGTCACTGGAGCTTGACGAACCTGTGAAGGAGAATCAAAAAGAAAATCACTACCATCACCAGTACGGAAACTCGCGCAGTAGCAGCAGTAGTAGTGATTGGAGGGCATTGCCGTCATCAGGGCTGGTGAAGAAGGAAGAAAGTCTGGATGCTCAGTTTGGCCCAGGCCTGTCTTCTTCACCTCCTACTTCCTCCTTGTCGTATACACTCGGCCAGATTGGTGCGGGCAGCAATGCCATAGCGGCCGCAGCGTCTCAGGTATGTCATATTTCTTGGAATAGTTTTATTCTGTTTGTAGCTTATATTTGCTGCTGCTTTTATTGGCTGCTGCTTTTATTGGCTGCTGCTTTTATTGGCTGCTGCTTTTATTGGCCGCTGCTTTTATTGGCTGCTGCTTTTATTGGCAACTGCTATTATTTTCACTGCTTTTTTTGCTACAGCTGATTTTTGCCGCAACCTTTTTGTTGCCACAATTTTTTTGGTTAGGTTTTTTGCCACCGCATTTTTGGCTACAAGTTTTTGTGCTATAGGTTTTTTTGCTACTGCTTGTATACCACATCTGAGTAATATTTCATGTCTATGTAATGCAATCACATCACATCGAGTAACCTGCATTGAGTTTGCGTGGGATATTGAAGAGTTGTGCCATAGTATTTTGTATGCGTTGTTTCTCAAACTCAATTAGAAACAATGAGGATCGACTCATTTTTCGACTAGTTATTTTTGAGATATTCGTGTATGCGATGATAAGATGATAAAGTTGCATTAAGCAAGTTTTTTTTTACATATTGTCTTATACTACACTTTTCAAGTTTGAAAATAGTATTCAGGTTTGAATTTTTGCTAATTTCAGGCTAATGAAAATTTTATTGGACTATATCATTTCCTTATGCTTGGAGTATTCCTTGAAAATATACATTGGAATATATGATTTTCGTATGCTATCATTTCATTAAAAGTACCCAATGATTTTAATTCAAGTTGATCTTTCCAGGCAATTGCAGCAACACAACAGCTACAGCAGGGCCGGCGCAGCGCTAGCCTTAAGGCTTCATATGACGCCATCACACACGGTGTTCACGCCTCCGAATTCTCCATCGGAAGTGAGCTGGCTACGGCCGCCCAGACTGCCTTGGCCGCCTCTGCCCTCACACAAGACACCGTTGGTGTTGCTACCCACTCTGTCACAGCTCCTAAAGCTGCCTCGTCTTCGTCTTCTGCGTCCACCAACAAGCGGCAGAAGAAGAAACACAGCAGTACTCCAGCACCTTCCTCGGACCACGCCCCAATGGTTCCTACACCCGCTGCTGATGACACTTTAACTGATGCTAACGCCATCGAAAGTCCTGATTGGACGTATGACCCTAACGAGCCTCGTTACTGCGTCTGCAATCAAGTGTCGTACGGAGATATGGTTGCTTGCGACAACCCTCGGTGTTTGGTTGAGTGGTTTCACTATCCTTGTGTAGACATCACTGAGCCACCCAAAGGAAAATGGTTTTGTCCTCCCTGTGCTACATCAATGAATAGGCGACAGAAGAAGTAAACACATTCCTGAACACTTGGATCGTCACAAACATGGGATTTGATTGCCCTTCGTTCGTATAATATCTTACGAATTTAGAAACATTTGCTCTACGTTCATGAGTGTCATTTCTGGAAATTTGCAGGTTGGAAACTTGTTTTGGATAACCAGTCGACTCGCCAGTATACCAATTTAGTTCTTATTCTTCTTTCCTGTAATTTAAAATATCAAGTCGTCACTGTTCACACGCATTTTTCGTGGCTTACTAGGTATTTCGCGCAAAAAGGACCGTCGATGGAGTTGGCATCCGCGGTAGAACATTTTTCTTTTTGATCATCAAAGTCACCGAGAACTTCAGTGCTAATTCATGCAAGTTACTTGGCTTCAATTTGAGAGTGTTTTTGGTTCATGAAGATTGCTTCTTCTTATGCCGATATACAAGTAACTTGATCGTCTTGAGTATTTTTTCAGAGTTAGTATATCAATTACTGAAAACTTTGCTTTAAAAAATATCTTCGGCGGTCTAATATGTTTGTTGCCGATCTACGGTTGCGATTTAAGACGTTAATATTTTATGATTTCATATTGCTGTCTACAATTTTTTTGCGTCTCAAAGTAACGTTTACATTGCATCTGATCCTACTCTCAATGAGGATGCAGTAGTGCTTAGTTTTCTGAAATTTGAGTATTATTTTTTCTTTGGGGGGTTAGTCAAGCGATTTCATTATCTAGAGCGAGTATCATCAAGTATGATGATACTCGGTGGATGGGGATGATACTGCTTTCATCCCCCAAGCTTCCACTCTTCAAACCCCTCAGTTTCCACAAAAATTGTTAATGCCGAGGTCTTATATTTTCGATGACTTGCCATCCTCTTCCTGCTTGAATTACTCGTAACGTTTTTCCCAAGTTTCATTTCTGGAACGATGATGGCATTAATTTCATTAATTAGACTTCGAATGGAGCGAATCGGCAGTAAAAATCAAACTTATAATGTAAAAATATTTCTCGTTGAGCGTGATGGCGTTGCTCGCATGTTATTTGCAAGGGAATAAAAATATGGCCATAGTACACTTTTTTCTTCTAGTCAGCAAAGGTTAGAATGATGAAAAACATAATTAGAAAAGAATGTAAGTAAAGCCGTTATTCACTCTGAATGTTTTTAGCAAAATGTTTGACTTCAGTCATTTTTGAAGCAAGGTCTACAGCTTTTCTAGTTAATTGACAATTTTAAAATAATATTTTTTTTCCAGCCGATTGTTTCTGTATTGCTTCGGAATTCACTTCATTAATTTCATATGCTATAACTAAACCCGTAATATTGTCTCACTCTGAAACTTCGATGCTAACTAAATAACTATGTTTGTACTCGGGTTTACTGCTTAGAGTAATTCATTATATAGACAAAAAGTGCGACAAGTTTTTGATTTCTTTGTAAGTAAAGTCTATAATTACTGAAAACGATCGGCCACATCGAAAAAGACAATATTTTTGTAGGGATTTTTAAATGTGGAAATAACAGTGCATGTTAGCTGTTGCTTATCTGTACATCGTATAGTTTACGCTTATTAACGTTCAATGACTCTGTGTTGTGGTTTACCTTACTCTTTAATTATTATGTAACCCGCTTTGCTGTGATATGTACAAAATGTTCCCTTGCTTTCTTACTCAAATAAAAATTCTCCCGAGTATTTGGTCCTTCTTTCTACTCCTTTCATGCCCACATTTACGTTTGTTGATGCTCACATCATCTAAATTGTATTGGATATTCAAAATGAAACTATATTTGAGATCACACGATGTTTAAGAAATGTTTAAAGACTAGAGCTTCAATCTTAAAATCGGCATATTATGATAAACTTAAGTGACAATGTAAACAGTTTAATAACAACTTGACATCAAGAATTTAATATAAACGTCTCCAAATTAATAAATTTAGATCAAGTTAATATCAACACCCTAATATCGACAATTTCACAATTTTAGGCCAATAAATAAAGATTAACTAATTAAGAACAGCATTCTTATATGTGTGAACTTCTTTTATTTAGCAGCCTACGACTAGCTAGTTTTTAAGGAAGAGACACTTTTAAAAATCCGAGTTCGATCCTAAATTCGAAGTCAGAATATTTTTGTCTTAGGTATTATTCAGCAAGTCAAGTTGTACATTTAAGGATAGGTGGAGCCTGAATCCTAAACAGAACTCAGCTCGGGGCTGTGACACTGAATAGAAACTTCTGCTTTCTTGAGATGTATTTGCTTAAAATTTCGATGCCGCTGCCGCTAGTTGAGCTTCTAACCGCTACCATTGCTACTATATCAGTCATTCAACAATCCTGAGTTGCATACTTGGTGAATAAACTGCATTTGAAAAAGTATTGTATTTCATCTTTCTTCCAGCCATGTTTATACGCCATACAATACAGCATAACAAAAGCAACATTGTTTGAGAATGACGCCCGGTAGAGGAGGATAATCGGCGTTTCTCAGTTCAGTTACATAGTATCCAAATTTTACTACGAAGGGCCAAGTCATCTTGAACCACACCTGAGGCAAAATCTACTCTGCATCAAGTGATGCTCTTGAACACAAATCTTCTGTAACTTTTATGGTAACAGAAGCACGAGTGTGGGAAGAATTACTGGTCGGATTTTGTGAACAATGAGCAGCGTTCAATACAAACACTGCTAGCATCGGTAGTCTCAAAGACAATACTTTTCAGTCGCATCTTTCTTTGAAGTCTATCCAAGAAGCCATTTCATATTTTTAAAGTTTTTTAAACGGTTGCAATCAGTAAACTATTTTTTACGTAAAATTCGACGGGTTTTGGGTTTTGTTCGCAAAGAACTCGACGGCTTTTTTGCGAAGAGAATTAACTGAAATTGTGTCAACAGTCAACTTCTCCCAAGCACTTGAGTAGTTTATCCTTTGAATGAATGTTTCCTTGACGCATTATTATAGATTCTAACATGCCTCTTCGGACAACAATGCTGTGTTTCTTACTGATACTCATATATCATTCATTAACACTTATTCATTACTTGTCAAAGTTCAAAATGAGAATAGCTCAACTATTGCTCATAACAGGTGAAATTACTTACATTTTTGGCCTCTGTGTACGGTTATGTAGCGCACATAATTTCAGATACTGGAGGTGGAAGACGCAGCAAGCCCCGTCGCTGGGGAGGTACGAGTTAATCTCAAAACTGCGGGCTTGAATTTTTTCGACCTCTACACGAGCTAT
This sequence comes from Trinorchestia longiramus, assembly GCA_006783055.1. Classification (NCBI taxonomy): domain Eukaryota; kingdom Metazoa; phylum Arthropoda; class Malacostraca; order Amphipoda; family Talitridae; genus Trinorchestia; species Trinorchestia longiramus. Next base: position 120,362 of record VCRD01001257.1, read on the forward strand.
GGCATTGGAACAGAAGGAGCTGCAGGGCGCCCACTGGGGCTTGAGGGAGCGGGGATCGTGTCAGCCGTGGGCCCTGGGAGTTCTTTTAAAGTGAGTATCTATGTTTATTATCAATAACTGCAGGACTCTGTAATCAGCAGAAGGTTTGAACCTTGCAAAGTTCATGGCTAAAAAGCGGACACACAATTGTAGTTCACTAACTCTGTAGTAAAGCGTAATGGTGGATGAGTCGGGAGAATTGAATGTTACGTTGTTTGAATTTTTTTTCTTGTAATTGCGTGTCCTAAGGGGAAAAATTAGAATCTAACGTCTATGTTTATGACTACGTGGTGAGAGACTGCGTTAAGACGTCACTCAGACGAATCAGAACTAGGAAGTTCGTAGCCTAATATAGAAACTTTCGTCTTATTCTGACATGCTCATAGTTCAGGTGCTGGCTCAACAATGGTCGAATGAGCTAACGTCAAGAAAGAGCTTGCTTTAAACTTTGTTTTGCTTTCAGGAACCGTTTCCCCATTAAAATGAACTAGAAGTTAATGCCCTGGGAAAAAGCCCACCATTTTCCATTTAGATGTTTGTGTGTTGATACATCTTCAATGCTCTAAATGGTTTATGTGTTGATACATCTTCAATGCTGTTCTCCTGATTGAAAAAGCTTGAATAGGGGCAAGTTACGAACTGAAAAATAATTATGATATCGAATTCCATTGCGATATTTGTACCTGTAGTACACATTTTCATCACGCGTGAGATTAGGATTTTGAATTACCAGCATTGGTAAATATTATGCTCATTTTTATCCGTGTTGGGCTACTACTTTCTGAAGCTGCTTCAAAGTTTGTGGGTTGCAATAAATATCAGGTCTGCTTGGACTTATAAATTTATAGGTGGTAAAATTCTGTAAGCTGTACAAGACAGTAGTCAGCTTTCCCTAAGTCGTACTAACCATAATACTGAGGTTCAACAAAACCACAGGCACAGAAGTCTACGGTACAACAAAACCAACGGCACAAAAGTCTACCGAGGTAAAACAAAACCAGACGCACAAAAATCTAACAAAGTACAATAAAGCCAGAGGCACAAAAGTCTACTACGGTACAAAAAAACCAGAAGCGCGAAAGTCAACCCGCACACACACACATTACTGCGTTTTCTTGCGCACCAGGCAGGCGATCGTGTGGTGGTTCACAGTCCAGAGGGCGGAGCATTTGCTGACGCTATCACCATTGCTGAAGAGCACGTGATGTCCTTGCCGGATACGGTCAGCTTCGACGACGCCTCCTGCATCACTGTCAGCTACCTGACAGCTTACTTCGCGCTGCATCACGCTGGTGGATTGCGGGAGAATGGCTCTGTTTTCATCCACTCGGTAGCAGGTAAGATTCGGCTCAATGAAAGAATATAATTAGCAGCGCAGTGTTGATTACATTTTCAGATCGTGCACAATTGTGCACTTTACTATTTTTGTATTAAGTTATTTAACTGTGCTATAGACATAATCCTTACTTGTGCTTAATACAGGTTGACTACTAAAACAAATTTCTGGCTTTTTCATGAATTTTTGGATATTAAAAAGAAAATCCAAACGTGATCTCGAAGATGAGTCCAGCATGTGTGCCAACTGACCCTTATCTGCCTTCCACACACGTGTTTTAAAGATGAAAGAGGAATTGAGAAAAACTAATGAAACGAAGTTGGTAGAATTTCTGGCAACAAACCACTTTTCTATAAAGTCTAGGGCCGTCTAAATTTCACTCAGTGTGCATGTAGTAGTTATTAATGTGCTTTGACGAGAAGAGACTTCCTACGGTTTACCCTAAAGGAAAGTTTTCTTAATCGGTTGAGACGTTGCTGAAAGTTTACTTAGTGTATGGTGTGGTAAAATGATCTGACTCATTTGTAGGTTTAATAAAAGTGAAATAGAATGACAGATGTAAAATACTTTTTAATTTTCAAAATAACCAAACGTGTAATTTTCTTTTAATTCGATTTTTCGTTTCTTACACACACTTTTCGTTTTTCACTCTTTTTCGCTTCTATTAAACTTACACACGTATCAGATCATTTAGCCATGCTCTGTATTACTCAATTTTCTGCAGGTATAACTGATACCAAGTTTTGTCAGGGTCTTTGGGGTGGGCGGCGACGCAGCTGGCGCTACAAGTCCCTGGGGTGACTGTTGTGGGGACTGCCGGGCACGCCAAGACTGCGGCTGCTCAGAGCAACGGAGTGCGTCACGTCATTAACAACAGGGAGGTCAGGAAGAGAAAGATCAATTACAACAAGGGAGGTCAGGAAGAGAAAGATCAATTACAACAAGGGAGGTCAGGAAGAGAAAGATCAATTACAACAGGGAGGTCAGGAAGAGAAAGATCAATTACAACAGGGAGGTCAGGAAGAGAAAGATCAATTACAACAGGGAGGTCAGGAAGAGAAAGATCAATTACAACAGGGAGGTCAGGAAGAGAAAGATCAATTACAACAGGGAGGTCAGGAAGAGAAATATAAGTTACAAGAGGGAGGTCACGAAGCGATAGATCAATTACAAGAGGGAAGTTAGGAAGAGAAAGATCAATTACAACAGGGAGGTCAGGAAGAGAAATATGAGTTACAAGAGGGAGGTCACGAAGCGAAAGATCAATTACAAGAGGGAAGTTAGGAAGAGAATGATCAATCACAAGAGGAAAGTCAAGAAGAAAAAGATAAATCATAAGAGGGAGGTCAGGACGAGAAAGACCAGTTACAACTTGGAGTTCAGGAAGAGAAAGTTCAATTACAACACGGAGCTCAGGATGAGAAACATCAATTCAATAGAGGGGCCGGGAATAGAAAGATCATTTTATCCCTATGCTTAATTCACACCGATCGTATCACTGTTGAGTTTCAAGAAACTTGACTTAGAGCGTATTATTTTCAACGACGAAACGAAAAAATCTGCTAACATAAATGTGCTTTCATAATTGGGAATTCGTGGCTGCAAGCACAGGTCTGCAAGCATCTTCTATTTGGGACCACCTGCCTTTGGAGCCTCGAGACAAACTTTTCTAGTAACTGTCGGCAGGAGAAATTTATTGTTTCTGGTTCAATATGTAATTGTTTTATATATTACTCTGCTAACCGCCTGTGCTTTACCAACTCACATTTTTTACCAAGCTCTACTCAGTGTGTGAATACTGAATTTTAGAGGGACTGATATCAACTGACTATGTTAGTGTACTGAACATGAGCAGTACTAGTTTTTATAAAAGCTGGATTCGCATTTATATCCTGTTTACAAAGGTTACAGTGCGATTAGTGTCTTCTGTTTCAATGACGCGTCTAGCGGAGCTCTGAAAACTTACCCCCGCAATCCCTAGCCAAAAGATAAGTTGAATTTTCATCTTGGATTTCACGAACATTTTTAAAAAAATATCCTCAGATATTTTCAAGGAGTAGGATGAGTATATGCTGAAAATGCACTGGCGTGTTGTTCTGGAAATACTTATGCGGGTGCCCACCAGGACTACGTAGCTGTAGTCAAGTCAGTGCTGCCGGATGGAGCATCGGTCGTGCTGGACTGCCGCGGTGGGCCTCATCTCTCTCACAGTTTAGATATCCTCCAGCCGTTGGGAAAGGTGGGCTAATTCACTATGTATTCACTCGCTGATAATTCGCTGCAATATTGAGTGTCCAACATAAAATCGTTTCCTATGAGCTATTGCTAAATCTTTGCGTTTCAACTGCCGGACCTCCAAAACTAGTAATTTATTACTTATCAAAACTGAACACACTTACACTTTTCGTTTGCCATTACAGGTCTTAAAATTTTTTTTCTTTGCGCTTCACCCACAACCCAATTTTACGAAACGATTGAATTTTTTTACTGTTCATAAACGGCTTTCTTCAGGTGGTGCTGATCGGAGCAAAAGACATGATAACGAGCACTAGGGTGCGTGACGTGATCACGACTGACGTGTCGCCCGTACAACTCATTATGAACAACGCGGGCGTTGTTGGTGAGGGTATACACGTGTCATCATAGGTCATATAATCTTACGTATATTCATACCGTTGTTAGAGTATAACCATTATGTCGTTGGTCTAACTATATCCGTAACGTCGTTGGTCTAACTGTGATATGTAAAATATAATCGTAATGTTGCTCGCCGGAGTATTAACAAAACGTCGTCGGTCAGAGTGTATCCGTCAGAATGGGTCAGAATGTTGGGTGTATCTTCATAAAATATCTTTATGATTTTATAAATTTTTTACAGACACAGGTAAAAGATACATGTATGAACTATGCAAGATGTATCTTGGAACAACTATGCAGATGGTTATTCTATTGAAACAAAGCTTAAAATTACATGTGCACTTAAACTACAACAATGTGTTTATTTCGAAAGAATTCACATACAACATAACGTTATAGTGTGAGTTTCCAGCGGTAAAGCTAAAATCTTTAATTGTAAATACATGTCAGAGTGGAAACTTTAAGTCGTTATTTCGAATATACTGGTGGATCACTTACTGTAATGTGCTAATGATATATAAAATTTATTTATTATTCTAGTTAATTGAAGACTTCATTGCGTTTGATAAATCGGAAGTTGCACATCAGAGAAAGATTACAAAATGAAAACGAAAAGTTGAAACATGGCACGAATTATCAACGTTGAAATATCGAAAAAATAGTTCAATTTTGCAATAGACAAAAAGTTCTAAGGTTACACATTTGTTTCTTAAACTTTTAAATCATCGCACGTGTCCCTATGAGCCTCTACATCAAGTTAAAAGAGGAGCGGAAACAGTTGTTAAAAGCATAATAACTGGTCTTAAGATGTTGACATTAAGAAGTGAAAAACCACTATAATTTATCAATAATATCTGAATGGAGTCTACTTACCTTCGCCGATATTTTTTGACTCTATCGTTGGGTATTATTGTGTTGAAATTCTGAGCTGCTCAATGACTAAAATGTAATAACGAAAAAAAATCAGTTGGGTCTAGTGATTTGTTTTTCGAAACATTTTAAAAGCGTTGTGCCAGCTAGAAAATACATGGAAAATACGCAAACACCGAAAATTTTATCATCTGCAGCAGTTCATTTACCATAACTACAATGCAAGGCTGCCAGAATCTTGTAACTAAATTTAGAAGCAAAATATCACGAGGATATCTTCTTGCTCATATTGGTCACTTTATACCCGAATTACAGTGCATAATAAGCAAAACTCAAAACAATAATTTAATATACATTCAGTACGAAATATAGCGTTTTCCATACTGTGTAACGTCACCTTACACCTGAATTAAAGTACTAAAATATTAAATTGTTTGATCAACAACTTTCGCATAAAATTGTGCTGGAAAATTAAGTGTGCAAAAAATAAGAAAAGTAACGTGAGAAGTTAAAGTAGCTTTCCTTACACACTCTAAATTCACATTAAACACGAATGAAATATTTAAAATACAGCGTCATAGAAGTGCAATTTCTCCCATGAGCTTGCGAAAATATAACTCATGATTTCACTACAGGGCTGCACATTTCGGAGCTGCAGCGCAAGGCCCCCGCCGTCTTCAAGGAGGTGTGGAGGCGGTTGCTGGGTATGGCGGCCGAGGGTGTCATCCAGCCACACATTTCCAAGAAATTCCCCTTGCAAGACGCACAGGGCGCTTGCCGTCACGTAATGGAGAGGCACAATATTGGCAAAGTGGTTTTGGAAATTTGATTAGTAATTACTACTTGAAAATAATTAGTAATTATTAGTACATGTAGCATTTTCTACGTATAATTATGATAATTGGCACGTACTGGAGAAGCTCAATATTGGCAGAGTAGTTCTGAAAATTTGATTAGTAATTAATACTTGAAAATAATTAGTAATTATTAGTATATGCAGCACTTTCTACGAATAATTATAATAATTACCACGTAATGCAGAGGCTCAGTGTAGTTAATAGGGCAAATATTGGGAATTATGACGTGCATAAATTGATTCCCAGATATTCCATAAAATAAAATCTTAATAATACAAATTATATGTTAACATTTTCGTAAGTAAAAAGAGAAACTAATCAATTTAAAGTGCTTTTTAGCCCAAAATTCGGTAACTTTGAGTTGGATACCTATAGAGTAAAATAATTTGGCCCCACCACAAATACTACATTGCTGTTTTTCTGCGCTTCGAGGACAGTTTTTTAAACGAGAATGTCAGCGACGTCTTAAAGTTCAGTTGATGTTAAAACTCAGCATTCAGCGTTAATCGGGCTAAAGATTATTGCAACCATCACACTAGTTCGATTTTCATCGAGACATTCCAGTCAATGTGTCTCTACTTGTAAGCTGTGAACAAATGTAGCCGAGAGCGGTCTATGCCAAGCGTTCTGTCCTTTGCCTGATCAAATGTTCTGCATGGGCTGAATCGAATAGATTCCCACTAATTCGCATTCAAAACTATCTCGTATTTTTCTCACGAGCTTTTTAGGGACACGCCAAGCATGAATAGAGCTTTGGTTCCGGATGTGCTCTTGAGAACTCGTTTGCTAATAGTTTTCTGCAGAGCTTTCAATGTTTTCTTTCTTTAGAGTTGCCTACGCAATTGATTTCGATCTCAGATGTATGTGTGGTGTATCTCTGAGATGAGCATAGGAATGTGCTCGTTGGAATGGCTGAGAGTTTTATGTATGGAGGGTTGGAGTTTAATGTTTTTACTAAAACGAAAGGACTTTATTTCCTTGACTACTAAATTACAACGCTGATAATTCTACTGCCTGACAATTCTCCGTTAGCTCATCGTGCCTGTTGATTTCCTGGAATTAATTCCGTAAAATATATTAAAGAATAACGTAAAATTTGGGATGTTCTCCGAAAATACCGCTATTTTTGCTCTGAAAATTTTTTCGTCGCCTTCTACTTAAGGACAATAATTAATGAGCGGCGTGGACAAGGAATTTAACCCAAAATTTGTAATCATGGATAAAGGCATTAATTATTACAAGCCTTCAAAACACACGTCACGAAATTCGTCAGCAGAATTGACCAATTCAAGTGGTAAAATTCATGCTGATCCAATAAACACTTGAATTTAATTTCAAGGACTTCGCTAAAGAAAGACATTAAAAAAAGACGTGTTTCGAAAATAATTGTGGAATATGATATATGATTCAACATACTACTTTTCAAAACGTCTCATTACTAAATTCCTAATAAGTGGTGAATATACTGCTGTGAGTTATCTTATGTTGTGCCTAATATTATAATACTGGAAGCAATATTTACAAGAAATATGGGAAAATACAACAAATTTCTTCAGAAAGAGTCCTGATGCGTGAAGTGTCAGAATACTCATTTTTTCTGTTAATATTTAGAAGGAAGTATTTTCTGAAGTTAGTGGAAATTAAAGTTTTCGCACTTTTAAACCACACACATTTTCTTTTTGTAGACCCATTCATTCTGCAATATTTTACGACGCGCGTGATAATGGGTAAATTTTTGCGTAACTTGAGTTAGCTTCCTTCAAAACGTGACAAAGATACTTAAGTGTTTGAATGCCCCTTTCGCACACTGTTTCAATCAAGTGTTGCGTGATAAAATTACATTTATGGTGCTGATTTGTGGTTTTCCAGGTAGTTTTATAAGCATTAAACTTGTTTTCATCATAATCGTATTGAATGATGCAACGGGCTTTTCAGCTTTCATATTTGTTTGGTTTGTATCAAAAGGACAAAACAGGGAGCTTTATTAAATGTTTACCGTTTGAGAAAAGAATGTTTGTTTCGGAACTTGTGTAACAGAAAGTAAAGAGACGGCAACATTATGGGTAAGTACCAATGATCTCTGTTGCAGTTTCTGCAACAAGATTTTTTCCATAACAGGGTTGTTGGTACTTTTTGTAACATTACTACCCTACATGCCAGGCCGGCAAAAGAGTCATGAGTGAGCGAGTGATGAATGACTTATCATTTCCATGTAATACAATATTTACCGAACAGCAGATTTCTTCTTTCCATATATGAAGTTAAATCATAGTAAACTATATAATTAACTTAGGTCACTCAGTAATTATCAGTTCACTCACGGAGTACTTTATTTAATAGTTGAGGTTTATAATATCGAATAGAGTCACCGCTGCAGGAAGCAAACTGTTTATTATAGAATACTTCTTTTGAATAAACAGATAATTTTTATTTGTAATTATATTGAACCTTAGAATGGTAACCCTTTATTTCAGACACGTGGGAAGCGTGGTAACTGGGAAGAAAATCACCCTAGTTTGCTGTTCTAGTGTTAAAAATAGATTTTAGAAATCGAAATATGATATTCTCTCCCTCATGAAGTGACCGTGGATTAGAAATTATGAAAGTTTTATGGCCCCGTATCGAAGAATTGATTCAATAGACATCCTTTCGAAATTACAAATCGGAATAGGAATTCGAAGAAACAATTCGAAAGGAATTGGCATAGTGAGTGTGTTTTTGGAGGTGCATTCATTGTGCATGGAAGTGTTAACTTCCTCTTGTGCTTGTACGTTTTGTGGGAAATGCATCAATTTCAAAACCTCGTATGATAAAATGACATACATGCATGAAGAAATAGGCTTGTGATATGAAGAGATTTTTTGGCAATACGGACATCAAGCGAGATATGTAAACATCAACAACTAGCACCGATTTTTTGACCATATCCAGCGATATTTCGTGAGTTGTTACAATTAAGCCCTAGATGCAGATGCCTGATATAACGTTTTACAACAGAGCACTTATCAGCACCAAGTTGTATAAAAGAATACTGTGATGTACTGTACTTTTTGCCCCCGTTCAGTTAATGTTCTTCTGAATTGTGAAGTACGAAGTATCTGCGAAGTACGTTATTATTAGAGAGAATTTCAGATTTTACGAAAATTTTCGAGAACGAGTCTATTGAAAAAATTACAAATTCTATTCCTATGTGCTCCAAAAATTCTCAATTGCACAGAAAATTAATTTTTTTTTAAACTGTAAAGCTATTTAACACGTTGACTCCGAAGTGGTACGTATGTGTACCACTTAGGTTAGGTTCTGTAATTTTTTCAGATCCTTCTGGTGACTATGCGTACAAAGTGAAGTTTTACACCAATCAGGCAATCGGAGGAAACGTGTTAACACGTTTGTTACGATTGCCTGATTGGTGTGAAACTTCACTTTGTACGCATAGTCACTAGAAGGATCTGAAAAAAATTACAGAACCTAACCTAAGTGACCCACCGGTGGGTCGCATCGCAACAAACGTGTTAAACACACTGCTCACGAACCAATAAAAGATGCAGCTCCGACCTGTCAAGAACTGCAAAGAGTTCATAGGCGTTGCACGATGTTATGAAAACATGTTTTTTTCCATATATGTATGTATGAACCACCGTGTGCGGATCAACAGGCCCCAAACAAGTTTGCGTACATCATTTTTTCAATGACTAATAACGATAAATTGATAAGTCGTTGACACGGGGGAAGACTATTATTATATTTATTTTTTCCTTAATACTTTCTGTGGTGAATGTATTCTTGATCGTTAAGTTCTGGGTTCTGCTATGCTAATCATGAACGCTCGCCTAGGCGTAGGCCTCACGGGAACCAGCCCGCCGTTTTCTTTGAAGAGTTCTTTTTCTTGATGTCGGACTGGACACAGGCCTGTAATTTGCTGTTCAAGGCGTGGTGTTGGTCAAGTGAAGGGTACTTGTGGGAACGTCCGTCAGCTAGTGCTGCCACGAGGGTAAACACGTAAACCACATTGATCAATTCTTTCACCTTTAGTATGCTGCTCGAATATCGGCAGGATGGAGTGTATTTCTGTAACAATATATTGTGAACATTCAAGGGACATGGGAACCACGAATAAACATTTCCATGCTTTAATGGTGTGGGAATACTGTATTGAAGGATCTATCATGCGTGATCAGAATTGCTACTTGTGATTAATTGGGCTCATTTCTCATAGCTTGACTACTGAGGTTTTTCGCTGGAGTTCTTGAATTGAATGACAACCGTTCCAACCAAATTTTAACGGTGGATTTCGTAGAGGAAATATCGTAGGTTAGGTGAAGTTTACCACCTAACATTTCACTCTGCTCTGTTTAAATACCAAATCTTATCCATCATACTCAAATTTTATATCAATTTACGTACTCATATATTATTTACTCAAAAGTTGTTTTAACACGTTGACTCCGAAGTGGTACGTATGTGTACCACTGAGGTTAGGTTCTGTATTTTTTTCAGATCCTTCTAGTGACTATGCGTACAAAGTGAAGATTTACACCAGTCAGGCAATCGGAGGCAACGTGTTAAAATTACTATCGTCCAGTTAAGCGTAGTGTATCATACCTACACATCAGTATTAGTGATAAACTTTGTTATTTTATTTCTTATATCAAAGGATAATCTTGAATGTTTTCTCGCTCAAGAAGCCTAGCTGGTGATTTTATATGAGGGTCAGATCCCATCGCATGTTTTGACTATAGTATTTTTGAAGAGCTTCAGATAGGGTGAGTAGAAGAGGGCATAAAGTCGGTTTGGACCCTGCAAGCAATACTTGAACTCATGACAGTCATCAAATGGGAATCATGAGACGAGTCACAATGAAAATATCAGCTGGGTACGAAATAGAAATATATATAAGAAGTTTCAGAAGAATATAAATAATGCAATATAGCAGCATTGTAAAAAATTGAAATGAAAATATAAGAAACTCTGTGCTCCATGCAAGATGATGCTAATAAATTTTAATGAATTTTGTTCATTAATTTTAAACAGAAGCTGTACTCACATGTGATACTGAAGAGAAAGAAAGAAAGAAACTTCACTCTATTCCGGTATCCATGAAACATACAGTGGTTTTTCAGATCTTAATACTAACATCTTAAGACTAACGATCATGCTTTCAGCGATCGGTAAAAGACTCTGGGAAATACTGTGACTCTGAAAACAAGGTACACCAAAATAATGATGTGAAAACGAGCTACTAAAGCAGAAATGTTGTCCTAGAGAAAGTTGCAATATAGTAATTGTGACATACATGCGCTAGCTACATGTACATATATTGGTCAAGTATGTAATGCGGTATTTTGTATGCCGAGCTCTGAGCATAACTGGATTATGTCTCTTGGGTCACATAACTTGCGTCCTATTGACATCGCTTCAATGAGATCAACGCTTAAGAGGTTAATGGATAAGAAAAAAAAATACGCACGTATTTCACTCGGAGAAAATGAGTTAAATTAATCTACACGAAGGTAACATTTTGATCTCATGTCAAGCATTCAGCTAGTGAAATATGCATGTATATATTTGAAACGAAAGGTCGGAATGATGCGACCTATGATCCAGACACTTCCCACGAATGTTCAGTGATTAAAATGAGGAAATAGACGTGAAAGCCTTTTAATCCGGCGGCCGTGAGTATACTATGAGGGTCAAGGTTATATGCACAATATAACTAACTTATGGCATGTGATGTACTTCATAGATTGTCAGTGGATTTCAGGATGATGTTGCAGGGTGGGGTAGCTGGTCGACTTCTGATTCAAGAATAAAAGAGATTTTCGAAATATGTGTGTACACCCCGTTTATTAGATCCAATTTAAACATGATGAATTATGTGCTTATGTATACATATATAAATAGTTAAACAAAATAATGAGCTGTTGTTAACTTTTAAATGTCAGTACTTGTATAGTATGTGATTAATGTTTTTTCTAAAGGGCTCAAAAAAGAACAACTGTTGGTAGATGTATTTTTTATTTGAAATTATATACACCTTTAAATTGATCATGAGTAATTAATTCTGTATTATATTCTTTGCTAGGTCTAAAATATGAGTTTTCTTCTGAGACAATCGAAGAACTGCATGTGAAATCCATAATTAAACTCTGAATATACACATTATGAGTGAAGGAATTAATATACTTTGAATATTATTCCCTTATGTGCAAGACTTGTGTAGCGTACGACCAATGCTTATTTTAGTTGTCCATGCTGGGAAAAGTCCGTAGACTTTTCTCATAAACTTCTTTCATTAAGTAGTGAAGCTTCAATCATTGACGAGTAAATTATGTCATTTTATGAGTATAAAATTTATGATTAAGAAGATCACAAAATATTTAGAAGTTCTTCTTAATTGTAAGGGTGTGTTGTTGCAGCAGGATGCTGCATCAGTTGGAGGCTTTATAATACAACTTTGTCGTTCATGTAATGTTGGCTTTAATAGCAGTTTTAAATTTTGTTCTGACCTGTGAGTCGTTCATAATATCTGCGTTCACGATCAGGTGCAAAAGAGGTTAAAAATAACATTTGAATAGTAATAACACAAATACACGTGATTCATAGTCGTACTGAATGCCTGAGATAAACAATGTCAGGGATGATAATTTTCGTTTGTTTACAAACAAGATCATCAATACATATTTTTTCTATTCCATGAAGTGAAGGCTGTAATTTTATTTGGCCTAAAGCATTCAGCAGAATTGCACTCATCCCGTCAAGTATATATAACTTATGACTTTTTCACTTGCTTCCTGAGTATAGAAAATTGTCCAATTGCTGATTTTTTCTGGGTGCGTAAGTGAACTATTATCGCACTGTGTACCTGACATTGAATTGACCATCTTTTACTCCTTTATTGCCAGCGATGCTAGCGAGGGCCAACAAAGAGTCATATAAAAGATTTATATGAGGAATATCACGTTACGTAACAACACACAACCATTATGAAATAATCAATTTCTGATTGTTGGAGTGCAAAGAGTAAGTCCTTCTCATAATTTCATAAACAATATCAGTTGGTTAAATTGCTTTCAATTCTGATCTGATTTTAAAAGATTGGTTTGTACTTAATACCCTAGTTTATTATTGCTCTTTGAGATCGTTTAACACGTTGACTCCGATTGCCTGATTGGTGTAAAACTTCACTTTGTACGCATAGTCACTAGAAGGATCTGAAAAAATTACAGAACCTAACCTAAGTGGTACACATACGTACCACTTCGGAGTCAACGTGTTAAACAAACCAAAGTTTACTTCTAAGATAGCATTCGGAACAAATGTATTTGAAAAAACAACAAAAACTTTGAATGCACTTTAGGATTGCATTTCAAGACGGTCTTAAATTTCACCGAGAATATTCCTAAAATTTTATAGTTCTCCAGCACTAAAATTCTACTAGCTTCGTTCTAAAGCGTAATGATCTAATCTGAGTACACAACTGTGTAAAGCCATTTATTTTAAGCTTGAAAATGCATCGAATGTAAACCTTCACCCAAGAAATACTTTTGCTCAGTAATGAAAACTTTTTTATACAAAAGGCCGTCATCCAGGAGGATTCCGGTAGCGTATATTTATTGTATTTCACCGAATGAACGGAATTTGTTTTCAGTGGCTATTCAGAACTTCACTTGAAGATACCGCCAAACCTTTGTCGAACTCGGTATACTTTTTGAATAGTTTGTTCATCTTGCAGGAGCAATCACTCGTAGATCGTTTCGTCAATATGAATGGTCCTTTGTTTAAGTGATCTAATGCAAGTAATAAAAGTAAAATCGTAGAATCACGTCCTCGAGTTCGTCGAGGTAAACCACTTTTAATGTGAGAGGAATTGGTCTGATAAAGCCATGCTTGCATCATTCAGCAATGCTCAGAGCAATGGCCAAAAAGTCAGCACCATTACCCAGCAATACCATAAAGAATAAGTGCTATTTGTTCTGTACTCGAGTTCAATATTTTTTCGCTTTCTCCAGGGATAGACAAAGGCAGACCCATCAAGAGGCTTCAAATGGAGGCCATATTAGCGACTTGAAATGTTATGGTTACATGCCGTAGACTTTTGTGCAAGGAAAAGGTTTATTTCATATGATGGTCTGCCATCATTTCTGTGGACACTCGAATTAAGAAGGCCCATTGAATGTTTAGAAGAGCGTTTAAATTGTAGGACTTCGTTGCTGCAACAGGATGCTACATCAGCCATGGTGTTTATTGGGGTAACACAACGCAACATCACAGAATTTAAACAGTAGTTTCTGTGAAGTATCATAATCTTTATATCATGATATAAAACAAAACACTACATGAACCCATTGGAATGAACGACAAGGGAATAAATTTATGAAGACTAGATAAAAAGCCATTATATTATATTTTAAAATCATATCAGGCGTCTTCATGATAAATAAAGAGTTTCTTGCAATGATAGTGAAGATACGCTGATTTTATATGTACGCTTAAAAACAGTTACCTTCTATCGAAGATTGTTCGTACCATAATCAGTTGCTACTTTAAAGTCAATGCGAGTCCTTTTAAATATGTTTGTGGAATTTGCGTAGTGCAAATTGGTTTACGGTAGCATGGCATCGTTTTTTGGTGACAAATAGTGTGAGGTTACCACAGTTTCACACTTCACAACTAGTGCTATCCTATACGAAGATATTAAACCTATCATGTTGAGACATGAAGGTGAAAAGGTCACTCCCTTTTAGGGGGCAATAGATATTTTAACACGTTGACTCCGAAGTGGTACGTATGTGTACCACTTAGGTTAGGTTCTGTAATTTTTTCAGTTCCTTGTAGTGACTATGCGTACAAAGTGAAGTTTTACACCAATCAGGCAATCGGAGCCAACGTGTTAAGCCTTCGCTAAATTTACCTAAACTTCACTTTAACACGTTTGTTGCGATTGCCTGATTTGTGTAAAATTTCACTTTGTACGCATAGTCACTAAAAGACTTGGAAAAAATTACAGAACCTAACCTCAGTGACCCACCGGTGTGTTGCATCGCAACAAACGTGTTAAAATAAGTGAACTTAGTACTACTTTTCACAGTCAGGCTCGTCTTCTTGCGTTGCATGAGACTGAGAGGGCTCGCGTAACTGACTATTTTTGCTAAGCTCTTATTTTCAGATACAGTAATTGACAGATCAAACTTGTGTGGATGGCAAAGTATATTTAACACTGAGCTTTGAGTCTCGTTTCAAAAGTGGTTAGTCATTCATTAAGTATAACTGTAAATCAGTCGGCCAGTTTAGGAATAAGATGCCGATCTTGGGGTACTTCCTTTGAAAAATCTAAGGCATTGTCTTAGTAGAGTAAATAATTAAATCAATCTATATTCCAACCAAAAACTTCAGAAAAATTGATTAGTTTTCGTTCATGAGATGTACTGTGTATGAAATCAATTGTCTTAACCCGTGTCTCATGGTAAAATATATACATCATATGTTAATATATTCGTTGTAGTTCAGAGGTGTTCACATTCCTTCATGCACTAATTCTACC